>JAINVK010001138.1:0-112330 GCA_030068075.1 Paguma larvata | reverse complement strand
ATAAATAAATAAACTTAAAAAAAATTTTTTAAAAGAAAGAAATACCACAAAACTCCCTAGCCCCTTCTCCTGCATGAGGATATAATGATAGTGTGGAAGAGGGCCCTCATCCAAACACGTGGCACCTCAATATCAGACTTCCAGCCTCCAGAGTTGTGAGAAAGAGATTTCTGTTGTTTAGAAGCTACCCAGTATCTGGCACTTTGTTCTTTTTTTTCTTTAATTATTTTTAATGTTTATTTATTTTTGAGAGAGAGAGAGAGAGAGACATAGAACGTGAGAGGGGAGAGGGTCAGAGAAAGAGGGAGACACAGAGTCCAAAGCAGGCTCCAGGCTCTGAGCTGTCAGCCCAGAGCCCAACAGATGGCTCAAACCCATGAGCTGTGAGATGGTGACCTGAACCGAAGTCAGACACCTAACTGACAGAGCCACCCAGGTGTCCCTCTGGCACTTTCTTCTAACAGCCTGACCTAACTAAACCGTGGACCTACTGCCTAATGAGTTTATAGAAGGTAGTTATTTAAGAAAACCTTCCTTTTTTAACTAAAATATCAGGCAGGCTGTAACTCAGGTTTAGGGGGGCCCCTGTGGACTCCCAAATCCTTTTCCTGTTGCTCATGCACATTAATGGAAGTGGGCCAGATAGGACGTAGGAAGTCTTGGTTTAAAATCCCAGACCAACCACTGACCAGCTGTGCAAACTTGGACAGTCAACCTACCTCTGTGGATTGTGGTTTCCTCGTCTGTAGAGTTGAAGCACTAAACACTGATCGACATATCCAGTAAGGTGTTATAAGATTAAAATGAAATATAAATGGAACTTATCACACAAATTATTCAGTCAGCACCACCACCCTCACCATCCTCTTCCTGTTTATCACTTTCTCCTTTGTCTTCATCATGGCTGCCCTCCTGAAGATCCGCTCGGCAGAGGGGAGGCATGGGGTCTTCTCCACCTGCTCCTCTCACCTGACTGTGGTCCTGCTCCGGTAAGGATGGGGAAGCCTCCTTCCTGTGTTCCAACTCAAGCTATTCTCAAGGAGTGGTCAGGGGGTGCCTGTGGTTTAAACATTCATCACCCTTGTGTGGAACCTGTTAACTGACAGCATGAGAAACAAATCGTTTAAGGATGCTCTAAAAACAGAAATTACAGGGTTCTTTCTGCTCAGAGTACATTGACTCTTTCTGGATATTATGGGTCAAAGAATTTTTCCTATATGGGGAAAAAAAAGGATGAACCATCTAGAGACTAGAAACCAAGGGGGAAGACACTTAAGCTTTAGGAACTGTCTTAAATTCTCTTGCCCTTCCTCTGTGGCTGTGTGTCTGTGTTCTGGGTGTGAAGCCACAGCGTCTTCATCTGTAAAGTGATGGGAGGCTTGTTGAAAGGATCGTTAGTGAGGCTGTGGATATAAAAGTACTTTGTGAACTGTAGCAGATGACCTGGGTCTCATTTGGATTCGATTGCTCTTTAGAAACAAAATCCATTTCGTGCTTTTCCTAAAATTTATTTGCATTGTTTAGAAGACTGCATGCTAAGAGGGCAAGGGTGCTAAATTCCAACAGCCTAAAGATCTTAGAATTCTCAAATGCAGCCAAGAGGAAGAGTTGCCATGAGACATTGAATCATCTTCTCTTCTAGAACAAACCAGTGTTTCTCAAAATGTTGGCCTACTTTCAAAGACCCACATCCCTCAGATGACATGGAAAAAATTTCCTTGGCAAATTAAGGGTAGAAAGAGTGCACGTTGTACTTTCCTCTTGAAGATTCACAAGGACATTACCTGGGACACTCTACCATAGAGTGTAGGGCTGGGGCTTCCCCAAACAAATGATCACACTTCTTCCCTTCCTCCCTTCCTCCCTTCCTCCCTCCCTTCCTTCCTCCCTTCCTCTTTCTTTCTTTCTTTCTTTCTTTCTTTCTTTCTTTCTTTCTTTCTTTCTTTCTCTTTCTTTTCTTTCTTTCTTTCGTTCGTTCGTTCCCTCACACCTAATTAACTTAACTTGACGAAGATAATCTTCTAGGAAAGCTCTTAAGGAAATGGTTCTGCAAAAGACCAACAACAGATATTTAGGGAAATGGTACCAGATAGAATGGTGGCTTGGCTCTGAATAAAATGAGTCGGTTGTGACAGGCCCGGGATGTGTGAAAGTAAAACTCACAAGCGAATTAAAAATGCAACCTGTTTGCTCATGGATGTTACTGAACACAAATCTTTTTACATCTTTTTTAAGATTTGATTGTTACTCAGGTGAGTTTGATCTAGAAACTAGAAACCTTTGAGAAGAAAGAATAGTAAAACCCAATGACTTAATGATTTGTAGTCAAATTCAGAGCTTACCACTCCCGGTTTTGCTCTTAGGAAAACCATCTTTGGGGCCACACAGCATTTGCTGCAGCATCTCTCTGGTTTCTCTTGCTGGAGAGGTGAGATGTAGGTCAAAGTGAAGGTCAAGACCTTCTCTATCAACGGCAAAATTCACTGGGCCCCTCGTCCCATGGAAACATAGCACACTTGCCAACTATGTCCAGTGTGGTTTGTGGTTGCATGTGGGAGAACCAGTTTGGATGTTGGGATCACCTGGACACACTCAGTGACTCACTGGGGAATGTGGAGAGACCGTCTGGAAAAAGGTGCATTGGTCATAGAAGTAGCTTCATGGCCTCCTTGGATGCAGTCACTTTCTCTCCCAAACTCCCTAGAGTCTGATTCTAGAAGAAGGGTCAGAAGATGACTCCAAGCTGGTGCCAGTTGCTAGGGAGTCAATAGATTTTTCTCCCTGTAGTTTTTAATTTTATTTTATTATTATTTTTAGAGTTTATTTATTTTCGACACACACACACACACACACACACACATACACACACACACAGAGCATGAGTGGGAGAGGAGCAGAGAGAGAGGGAGACACAGAATCCGAAGCAGGCTCCAGGCTCTGAGCTATCAGCACAGAGCCGGACATGGGGCTCGAACTCACCGACTGTGATACCATGACCTGAGCCAAAGTCCACTGCTTAACCGACTGAGGCACCCAGGCACCTCTCCCTGTAGCTTTTTAAAAATGATATTTAGGGGCGCCTGGGTGGCTCAGTCGGTTGATCGTCCGACTTCTGCTCAGGTCATGATCTCACGGTCTGTGAGTTCGAGCCCCGCGTCGGGCTCTGTGCTGACAGCTCAGAGCCTGGAGCCTGCCTCGGATTCTGTGTCTCCCTCTCTCTCTCTGCCCTTCCCCTGCTCATGCTCTGTCTTTCTCTGTCTCAAAAATAAATAAACATTAAAAAAATTAAAAAAAATAAAAAATAAAAATAAAAATGATATTTAATTACCACCTATAAGGCACAGGTACATTATTTGGCAAACAGAAAACTATTGTTCAGGCTGCAGGAAGAAAAAGAGAAAAATGGGCGAGAGAAGTGGAAAGAGAGAGACGAATGAAATTGAGAGGAATAATTAACGAACTACTGCCAGCTTGCCCACGGTGTCACTCACGACTGTGGCTCTGGCTACGGCGGAAAGGGGCCCGAGCTCCAAAGAAACAGAGTCCCAACTCAAGCTTGGCTGCTGCTCTGCTGTGTTGCATTCTGGGGTTTGGGCGGGGCAGCGAAGCCACCAGAACACAGCCCACAGCCTGTTGGTGGCTTGTGGGCCTGCAGCTTGCAGCTTCGGCTCTAGACAGAACAGTTTTGTGGGCTTTTCTCTGAGTGGACACCTGCCCACTTATCCTTCCTGAAACACGTTCCAGGTCAGTTAGGCCTTCAAATGGTTAGTGATTGCTTTTCAGGAACCGTTTTGCATTTTTCTTTCTAGATTGCTTTGACAACTTCCTGCCAAGTTCTCTCTCGCTCTCTCACATATACACACCCCTGTAGGTCTTCATTTTTTTTTTAAGTTTATTTATTTATTTTGAAAGAGAGGGAGAGAGGAGAGGGGTAAAAGAGAGGTGGAGAGATAGAGAATCTCAAGCAGTCTCCAAGCTGTCAGCGCAGAGCCCAACATAGGGCTCAAACTCAAACTCATGAACCATGAGATCATGACCTGAGCCAAAGTCAAGAGTTGAACACTTAACAGGCTGAGCCACCCAGAAGCCCCTGCAGGCCTTCATTTTTAACAACGTTCACAGAGTTTTCAGTTACTGGTTCTCAAAATGAAAATTTTAGGTGACACATGAATGAGCATGAGAGACTATAAAATCGAACCGGCATAATTATGCTGATATGTAACAGAAAGTGAGTGAGTTGAATTTAAGTCAAGAAAAACATTGTGGCACCTGGGTGGCTAGTCGGTTAAGTGTTTGACCTCAGCTCAGGTCACAATCTTGCAGTTTGCGAGTTTGAGCCCCGAGTTGAGCTCTGTGCTGACAGTTCAGAGCCTGCT
Source organism: Paguma larvata (assembly GCA_030068075.1). Lineage (NCBI taxonomy): Eukaryota > Metazoa > Chordata > Mammalia > Carnivora > Viverridae > Paguma > Paguma larvata. Next base: position 107,954 of record JAINVK010001138.1, on the reverse strand, counting down.
TCAGATTCTGTGCCTCCCTCTCTCTCTGCCTCTCTCTCTCTCTCAAAAATAAATAAACATAAAAAAAGAAAAACATTAAGTAATTCAGAGCACCTGGCTGGCTCAGTTGGAAGAGTGCACCACTCTTGATCTCAAGGTAGTGACTTGGAGCCCCACGTTGGGTATAGAGATTACTTAAATAAATAAATAAATCTTAAAAAAAAGAAAAACATTAAGTAATACACACCAGTAACTTAGATAAAACATAAATCAAAAAGATTGTTCATTAATAACTGAAGCTTAAGGGATGCCTGGGTGGCTCAATCAATTAAGCCTCCAACTTTGGTTGAGGTCATGATCTCACAGTTCACGAGTTCGAGCCCCACGTCCAGGCTGACAGCTCAGAGCCTGGAGCCTGCTTCAGATTCTGTGTCTTCCTCTCTTTCTGCCCCTTCCCTGCTTGCTTTCTCTCTCAAAAATAAATAAAAAACATTAAAAAATAACTGAAATAACTGAATTTTTTTCTATGATTTATAATAGCCTTGACAAAGATCCCTATCAACTACTGGTAAAAAAAAAAAAAGACTTAATTTATAGGGTGTATGGTAGGGTATTGAACAATATTTGGTGAATAAAGAAAGGAATGTCCAGTGCTCTAACATTCTGCAGTCAATGAATACCAGGCATTGTTAGGTGCTAAGCACCAGACTACGCCATGCAATACAATAGAACTAGAATTAGTTGCTCCCATTGAGGACCTATCCTAGTAGGGGTAGAGTAACAAGTATTATAATAAACAGAATACAGGGGCGCCTGGGCGGCTCAGTTGGTTAAGTGTCCAACTTCAGCTCAGGTCATGATCTCAAGATTCGTGAATTCCAGCCCCGTGTCTGCCCCTGTGCTGACAGTTCAGAGCCTGCTTCAGATTCTGTGTCTCCCTCTGTCTCTGCCCCTCCTCCACTCACACTCTGTCTCTGTCTCTCAAAAATAAATAAATGTTAAAAAAATTAAAAAAAAAACACGATACAGAGTGATAAGTGCTATAATTGGAGTGGGGACAAAGCCACCACAGAGCGTGGAGGGAGGGAATGATCTTTCCCTTTTTGGAGGAGGGTGGGGGAAGGTGTGTATATCAGAACATGGCTTTATTTAGTCTTTTTTAAAAATTTTTTTTAATCTTTATTTATTCTTGAGAGAGAGAATGAAAGAATGCGAGTAGGGGAGGAACACAGAGAGAAAGAGACACAGAATCTGAAGCAGGCTCCAGGCTCTGAGCTGTCAGCACAGAGCCCGATGCAGGACTTGAACTCACAAACCACAAGATCATGACTTGAGCCGAAGTCAGATTCTCAACCGACTGAGCCACCCAGGCGCCCCAACATGGCTTTATTTAACAGATGACACCTGGCTGAGCTCTGAAAGATTCCTGAAATTTGTTTAGGTACACAAAATATTAATCTCTACTTGGATTAATTAAAATTGTATATCTTTTAAACTCTCTCAAACTTGGAGAGAAACAAGTAAGCAATAATTAGAACGCAAGTCTAGTAGCAGTTAAACCAGTTTGGAATATCACATTTCCAAATAACTCCTATTTGTGTTTGAACATTGACCTATAGGGGATGGTCAAGTGAAAAGCTAAGTTAGCCTCTTGGGGTTTTAATGAGCCAACGCTGGCAGGAAATCCCCAGAAAGAAGATGAAAAGAACTGAAAGTGGAGAGAGACAACCCAGAATTCCATCTCTGCAAGGGCTAAAGTCCCATGCTTTTGCTTTGAGAAGAGGCAGCAGGAAGGATTAACAGCATCTGGATACATGCTCCTCTCAGTGCTGGGCGGTTTCTCAGAGAGTCCGCCTCTCAGTTGCCAAAATTATTAAGAAGGGAATTCCACTGTGGCCTTCACTCAGCCTCAGGGAAGGATGTGCTTGCCAGCCTCTCTGGGCAGAAGGTAAGGAGGGTAGAGGGAAGACCAGGTTGGTGAGTTGTTGTGTGGTCTAGAGCCTGGGGAATGGACCACTGAACACTATTGACCTTGGAATTCCCTGATCCCGTGAGGGGCTTCCTGGGGTGAAGTTACAACTGGATGGGAACATTCGTACAATCTCTTGGAGTAAATGAAGTGACAGTGTTTATGCCAAATATTCTAACAACAAACAAGTCTTTGAAACGGTCCACTGTTGAGGGAGGAGAATAGTTGCCTCTCCCTCAAAATGTGACTGATTTCCTAGGTTGCCTGAGAGTGATGAGAAGGAGTTATCCACCCTCTTTGGAGGAGGAGTCCATGCTTTGTCGGGACACCCAGAAAATATTGTGTAATCTACTCAGCTTCCAGGTTACACACTCAATGCCCAGTTGATAGTAGATGCTCAGTAAATACTTGTTGAACGAGTGAATGCATGAATAGTCCTGTTAATTACACCCCATGAGGGAAGAAGGTAGAGGAGCATGCAAAGGTCTTTATGCAAGAGGAAAGGCTCTCTCTGTGAGTGTTTACTGAATCTCTGGAAGCAGTACTGGTACCAAGAGACTCATCAAAGAAGATGCAACATTATTGAGAGTTTATATTTCCTGGGTGAGAAGAGAGTTGGAATCCTCTGATCCAATCTTCAAGTAGCAAGGCATTATGCAGCAGCAAGGGCAGAAGAAAGCAGACAATGAAAGAGAGCATTTAACTACAACCAAGCCCACAGGGCTGTCATCTTTGTACCATTGAGAGGACCCCAGAGGAGGAGCAAGTTTGGGATCGAAGAGTGGAGAGATTTCTCATTCACTCATCAACACCTTGGATGAAGGCAAAGGCAAGAAAAATTTTTTTATTCGTATAATAGATTTATTTCGCTTTGTATGCTCCTAAAAATAGAGTGCCTTGCACAAGATCAAAATCAACTTGCACGGTAGAGAAGACAAGAGGGAAACAGAAATAGAGCTACTGGAGTTGAGGAATGATAAGCAGTTGAATATAAAACTTAGTTTTGGGCTTCCTAGCAGCTAAGACAAAAAGAGAAACATGAATTATGTAGCTTTAATAGTCAAGTAGGATGACATGTATTTTATTAAGAGGGAAATGTGTATGTGTGGCCAAGGGTGCGGGGAATGGGTTGTGAATTCAGGTGAGTCTAAGGAGTGAGAATGAAAATTAGAATTAGAATTCCTTATGGAAGGTATATTGAACATCCCGTCTGTAATCAGTTCGATTATGTATTGCATTGGAACTCACTATAGTTTTTAAGACGTTCGACACAAGAGAACCTTTTATTTTTAAACTTCTCTGAAAACCTATTGATGTTATGAAGAACATTTTGAGGGATACTGGAGGAGTATGCTTAACAGATGTGGCTTCCAAGAGCTATGTCTAATGCCCAGCTATGACTTCGAGAAACACGTTCATTAAATTTGTAGATGACAGTGGGAGCAAAATTGATTACTCACTGGAGTAAAGAATTGAAATTCTCCATAAGATCTTGATGGACTTTAATGATGGGCTAAATCTCAAGGGTTGGCTTTAAGAAGAGATGAGGATAAAGAAAAAAAGAGACGGGAAGGAAAGGAGAAGAGAGGAGGGGAGAGGAGAAGATGGGAGAGGAAAGGAAAGGAAAGGAAAGAAAAGGAAAGGAAAAAACAGAAGAAGAAAGGAAGGGAGATTCATAACAATAAACTCAGCCTGTATCTGGACGTTAATCCTGGTTCCAACAATGAACCTAGTTGTATAACTAGGGGTGTGTTAGGGAACTTCAGTTTCCTTGCCTCTCAAATGAGAATTCTAAAAATCAATGAAACTTTTATAATTGAAAAAATAAGAACACATTTTTGGAAGAAAATTTGAAAAGTGGGGAAAAGCACAAAGAAAACAGTTATCACCCATTTTTCTCAAAAACACTACTAAGAATTTACTGTTCCCTTTTATATTGGTTGCTTAATTTGTTTATGCATTGCATTGTTTTGCCTCTTTGTTTCTTCATTTAATATTATATTCTAAGCATCTTCTCACCTTATTAAACCTCTTAATTATAACAATTTTAATGGCAATATAATAGTTTAATATATGAAAATATGTCAAGTGACTGAAACATTACTTTTTTAAGTGTTGATTTATTTTTGAAAGAGAGACAGAGGAGAGAGAAGGAGAGAGAAGGAGAGAGAGAGAGAGAGAGAGAGAGAGAGAGAGAGAGAACATGAGCAGGGGAGGGGCAGAGAGAGAGGGGGACAGATGATTCAAAGTGGGCTCCATGCTGACAGCAGCAAGCCTGATGGGGGGCTCAAACTCATGAACTATGAGATCATGACCTGAGCCGGAGTTGGATGCTCAACCAACTGATCCATCCAGGTGCCCCAAAACATTACTTTTTGTTAAGTATTTATTTGTTTTGTATCCTTATAAAAAATTATTAAGGAACACTGCACACATCTTTGTGCATTTGGCTCCATATGCCAGGCCATTTCCTTAGGGTAAATTCTTTAATGTTGAGAGTATTGATTCAATGCATATGACATCTTTTTAAAAAAAGTTTTTCAATGTTTATTTATTTTTGAGAGACGGAGTGCCAGCAGAGGAGGGGCAGAGAGAGAGGGAGACACAGAATTTGAAACGGGCTTCAGGCTCTGAGCTGTCAGAGCAGAGCCTGACATGGGGCTTAAATCCATGAACTTTGAGATCATGACCTGAGTCAAAGTCGGACGCTTAACTGACCGAGCCACCCAGGCACCCCTACACCTTTCTTTTTTCTTTTCTTTTCTTTTTTTTTTTTGATGTTTAATTATTTATTTTGAAAGAGAGAGTGCACAAGTGAGAGTGGGGGAGGTACAGAGAGTGAGGGAGAGAGAGAATCCCAAGCAGGCTCTGCACTGTTAGCATAGAGCCCGATATGGGGCTCAGTCCCACAAACCATGAGATCATGACCTGAGCTGAAATCAAGAGTCAGACACTTAACTGACTGAGCCACCGAGGCACCCCCAATGCATGTGACATTTTAAACCACTTCTTGAAAACACTGATTACCTCTCCAGAAAGGATAAGCCTCTTTAGTATCAGAGTGCTAAAATGAAGAGTACTATTTCTACTTCAATAGTACTAAGTATCAGTCACTGGTATTGACAGAGTCTCAGTAAAACTCCAGTGTTCATGTCAACACAGCATTACATCGTGCCTGACACTGTACTAAGTCCTGGACATTAGTAAAGAGTGGGACCCGATTGTTCCTGCCCTCATGGAGTTTAGAGTCCAAGGAGGGAACAGAAATAGAGAAGTGAACCCAGACGCAAGCACATCACTCAAGGAATGGTGAGATCCCTGGTTCTCACTAGAGAACTATTCTACATAATAGTGCTTTTTCTTGTAACTGTTTGCCCCCATTAGTGTTTAATTCATGGAGATCAAATATTTGGGGTAGAGGATGTGCTGTCCTTCCTCACTTACCCTGCATAGAGAGAAAGGCAGGAGGTTGTGTGCTCTTAATGTTGCTATGGAAAAGGAATTAACATTTCCAAGGAGTAAAACTCTCAGAAAGTTCCAGATGAAAAATTTCCTACCATGATTCCAGCTGACTTGACGTCTTCCAGCCCTCCTACCCGACACAAGGCTGTGCCAAACAGAAGACCCATGCAGGGGCAGACGCATTTAGGAAAGGAAAACACTTTACTTCCAAAACATGCAGAGAGTCAGACTTTAAAAAGACTTGCTTGTCAGACACAAAAACCCAACAAATACTCAAAGGATAAGACTGCAAATCAGCAAGAATACTAAGGTTGTATTATTCTGTTTATGGTGGAAAATGACATTCTTACATGATTATCATATTTTCAAAGGTCATGACACATCTTCAGACATCAGCATAGCAAAAATAAACAAAAAATACATTCTTTTGGGCATCCATAAACCAGTCAGGAAGATCTGTTTTGCTTTAACTTGGAGTGCAAAGTGGTCCCCCGCTTCTTACTGTGGCATTGTGAATTGCTTAATTATTGGAAGAGAGGCAAACTGTCAGTTTTATGTTTCTGCAGGAGATGTGATATGGTGTGTGTGTGTGTGTGTGTGTGTGTGTGTGTGTGTGTTTGTGTGTTGGGGGGGAGGGATAAATACTCTACTGCTCTTTACACTACCTTCATTCTCCTGTCAGTAGTTTTCATTGGCCAAACCCAACCAGAAACCTCCACCTCCAGTGGGAGGTGACTGGCTATTGCAGTCTTTAGTGACTAGCCTCCCATGGGACACAGCAGGGTGGAGAGTGGATCTAGGAAGAAGACCTAGAATAGCCAGGAAAACCTTCCTTTTGCAGATCTCCAAGAGGAAGAGTAATCTCTGAAAGTGACAGAAATGGAAAAGTGGAAAAAAGATGGAAAAGTGTCTAGAGAGGTAGGAAAGAGTCTGGACAAAACAGCATTACAGAGGCTATGGGAGGGGAAATTCAAGAAGTAGGGAGGAGCCTACAGCTTCAAATGCAATGCAGATCAAGTCAAAAGTAGCTGTTGGGTTCAATGATTTGGAAGTCATTGGTGACCTTCATTAGAGTGGTTTCAGGGAGTAAGATGGAAACTGGGTTGCCCGGGCTAAAGAGCAGGAAATAGTCGTAGTGGGAAGGAGCTAAGGAGCCATTAGAGGGTGATGTCAGATTGAGGGAATGTGTTATGGATGTGTTATAGGTCCTATGTTATGGGTCCAGCACTATTGAGGTTGACGATGAATTCTCTCCAGATAGCTTCTATTATTTTTTTTTTCTGTGAAGTGGGAGGCTGGATCATCCACTGCTAGTGAGGAAGGAGGTAGCAGAAGAGAAGACTTGAAGAGACCAGGGAAATTTGCCATAGTCTTGGAGGGGACCAGATGGAGGAGCTCTTTAGAGGACTGGGGTCACTGCTGGGGTTGATAATGCCCCTTCGTTGTGGCCCCACTCAGTAGGGTTTTGTAATCTTTAGTCCTGTTCAGCCTGGAGTAGGTATGTTGGATATTACAGAAAGTAACAAGGTTGACCAAGGTCAAGGCGTCATGGATGGTGGTAATATTGGCAAAAGACTAATGGAAGATATGACCCATAAGTCTTGGTTGGGTGAGTAAGGGAGTAAAGCCCAAAGGAGGCTTATTTGGGGGCACTGGAGGCATCCAGGTGGTCTTGAAGAAGTAGAAGAAGAGAAGTATTCCTGATTATTGCTCACACTCATGGAGAGTTCACTAGGGGCTAGATACATTTACTTCTCACCATAATCCTAAGAGTTTCATCCTATTGTTACCTTTACAGATAGAGAAATTGGAGCAGAAAACTTCATCAAGTTGCTCTAGGTCATACTGTTGGTCAATGACAGTTCAGGGATTAGAATCCAGATGGTCCAACTTAGAGACTGTGCTCTTGAGAACAAAATAAATGATGAGGGCATAGAGGAATTTGTGGTCTCAGTGTGGTATTCTGTGACTTAAGATTTCAGCGCTGACTTGAACAGACACTTACATACCTATCTTCATGGCAGCATTGTTCACAATAGACAAAAGGGGGAAACAATCCAAGTATCTGTGAACGGATGAATGGATGAACCAAATGTGGTATTTACACACAATGAATACTATTCAGCCACAAAAAAGAAAGGAAATTTGACATAAGCGACCTCACGGATGGACTTTGAATGCATCATGCTGAGTGAAATAATCCAGACACAGAAGGACAAATACCGTATGATTCCACTTGTATGAGGTTCCTAGAAGAGGCAAAGTCATAGAGACGGAAATCAGGATAGACGTAACCGAAGGTTGGGAGGATGACATATTTTTAGTGGGTACCGAGTTTTTGTTGGGGATGATAAAAAAAGTTTTGGTTATGGATAGAGGTGATGGTTACACTACATGGTGGATGTATTTAATGCCCCTGAATCATACACTTACATGCGGCTAAACTTAGAAGTATTATGCATGTATGTTTTACCACAATTAAAAAAAAGATTTCTGTGGTGAACTACTTCTGGGCGATTACAACAAAAAGTCTGATTTAGAAGCGAGTTGATGCGTTTAGACAGGAGGTAAAGGGTTGAGGAGGCCAAGGGTTGAATGGGTCACCCCGCCGGTGCTCTCTCCTGCGGTTAATCTCTCCCCAGGGGGGCAGCACGGCGCCATCCGCAGGCCCAGCGCACTGAATACATGGAGGGGACAAATCAAACCGGGATGATTCACTTCCACTTCCGCCCCTTCTCCAAACTCCCCGAGGTGCAGATGCTGATTTTCGTGGCCTTCCTCGTCATGTACCTGGTCAGCATTGGTGGCAACGGCTCCATCTCTCTCATAATCTGGATCAACCATTCTTTGCACACCCCCATGTACTTCTTCCTGGCCAACTTGGCCGCTCTGGAGATCTGCTACTCTTCCACCATTGCCCCTCTGACTCTGGCCAGCGTCCTGTCTGCGGAGAGAGCCCTCATCTCCCTGCCTGGCTGTGGTGCCCAGATGTTCTTCTTCATCTTCCTGGGCAGCTCTGACTGCATTCTACTAGCCGTCATGGCCTATGACAGGTTCGTGGCCATCTGTCACCCTTTGCATTACACCCTCATGATGAGCTGGCGGCTGTGCGTCCAGCTGGCCCTGGGGTCTCTGGTGCTGGGGTTCATCTTGGCCATGCAGCTGACCGTGCTCATCTTCCAACTCCCTTTCTGCCGCAGCAGAGAAATCAGCCTGTTCTATTGCGATGTCCTCCCTGTATTGAGACTGGCCTGTGCAGATACCTGGGTCCACGAGGCCACTCTGTTTATGGTCAGCCTCATCGTCCTCACCATCCCCTTCCTTCTTATCGCCCTCTCCTACGTCTTCATCATGGCTGCCATCCTGAAGATCCGCTCGGCAGAGGGGAGGCACAAGGCCTTCTCCACCTGCTCTTCCCACCTGACTGTGGTCCTGCTCCAGTATGGATGTGGAAGCCTCATCTACCTGTGCCCCAGCTCCAGGTACTCTCCGGAGAGGGGCCAGGTAGTGTCTGTGGTTTACACATTCATCACCCCTGTGCTGAACCCCTTGATCTACAGCATGAGAAACAGAGAGCTTAAGGATGCTTTGAAGAGAACAATGACGCGGTTCTTGTTGTCTTAAACACAGTGAACACTCTGGCTGTTCGTCTGCAACATTCCTGGGAAGGAACAAATGAGTATGCCTTCTGAAAGACAAGGAAATGGGGGCTAAGAGGTCGCTGGTTTTATACTGTTACTTCTTCCTGGTTATATTATTTTTGAAAAGTCATTTCTCTTTTCTCAGTCTCGGATCCTTCATCTCTAAAATGGGGATTAAAATGCCCACCAGACTTAAATTCTGGGATAGTTTTGGATGTAATGAGATACATTAAGTGAAAATATTTAAAGGGAGATACAGCAGGAATGTTGTTATTATCCCCATGATTACACGTAAAGTCCGTGTCCGGTTCTCAGGTTCTTTGCAGGCCCGTATGATGCTCACATGGCTAGGGGTAGAGCCAAGACAAGAATGCACATCAAACCGGGACCACAGAAGCCACTCTCTCCTAATTCCAGCAGTGCAAATGCTGAGTTGATGCCTTGTTGAATTCTCTTTCATCCTCAGTTCTCTTCCAGGGAAAGATGATGGGAAAAGCACTGGAGTTTAAAAGTTGTGGTTCTTTTTTCTGACGTTGATACCCAGAGTGAATCTGTCTCCATCTCAATCTCTGACTCTGTATTAGTTCTTAGTCTGCATCTAACTCACTTTCCCTGTGTCCGTAAGGTCTCCTTCCACTGTTTTCTTTCAGACAGACAGACACACACACACACACACACACACTCACACTCACACAGCTCACGTTTCTATCTGTCCCTAGTTTCTATGGTCTGAATTTATGTCCCCCGGCCCCTGCCCTCACACCACCCATGAGGGTGGACCCCTCACAAACAAGACTATACTTTTAGAAAAGAGACCCCACAGAGCTCCCTGGCTCCTTCCACCATCTGAGGATAAAGGAAATCTGTGACCTGAGGAGCTTCCTCACCCAACATTGACCTCAGACCTGAGGAACTCTGAGAAATAAATTTCTGTTGTTTATAAAGCCACCCAGTCTGTGGTACTTTGTTACCGCAGCCGGGATGGATGAAGACACTAAGTATCCACAATATGCACATGAGCAAGCAGGGGAGGGGCACAGAGAGAAAGAGAGAGAGAGAGAGAGAGAGAGAGAATCTTAAGCAGTTTCCATGCTCAGTGCAGAGCCCAACTTGGGGCTCGATCCCACGACCCTGGGATCATGACTTGAGCTGAAATCAAGAGTTGGACCCTCAACCGACTGAACCACCCAGGTGCCCCAGAAAGATTGCTTTTTAATTGAGCCTCTCTGGGTAGGAGAGGGTTAATGGTTCAAATCTGGATTCAGGTAGAGCAAAGCTAGTTCTGTGAAGACAAACACTGGGGAAGGGGCTCTAAAGTGGCTGTGAGCAGGAGGGTGATTATTTCAGGACGATCCCTGTCTCAGGGTAATGGTGTCAGAACACAGATGGTTTACTGTCTTTTCGTAGGGTGAGGGAAACTCATTTATTCCTCTACTTGTTGAATAGCAAATGATTTATTGGGGTGCCTGGCTGACTCAGTCAGTGGAATGTGCAACTTTTGTTCTCAGGGTCGTGAGTTCAAGCCCCATGTTAGGTGTGGAGCCTACTTAAAATAAATAGCGAGTGATTTATTCATTCGACAACAATTAAGAAGACCGTAAACAACTATTTATTGAACTCTACTATGTACCTACCTGTGGTAGATGAAGCAAGAAATAGAAAGGTAAGAGGCAGCTCCTGCCTTGAAGGAAGTTAAGTCTAGTGGCATTTAAGAATACAAGCCAGGGGCGCCTGGGTGGCTCAGTCGGTTAAGCGTCCGACTCTCAATTTTGGCTCAAGTCATGATCTCATGGTTTGTGGGATCGAGCCCTGCATCGGGTTCCAAGTTGACAGCGTGGAGCCTGCTTGGGATTTTCTCTCTGGCCTTCCTCCCTCTCTCAAAATAAATAAACTTAAGAAAAAAAAAGGAACAGAAACCATAATAGTTCAAGGGCAAGTGATACCATGCCATGAGCTTCCGGAGGAGGGACAGCGAAGGGAATCAAGGCAAGTTTGATGAGGGAGGTGGCATTTGGCCTGCACAGGCAGGTGTCTAGGTCTGTGTGCAAAGGGGAGCAGGGGGGACATTGCTGAAGTGGGGGAATTGTAAGGACAGAAGAACAAAGAATGAGCTCTCTATGCCTCTGTTTCCTTATCTGGAAAGGCATACAAAGTCTGCTACATTTTCTTCCTTTCTTTTTTTTTTTTTTGTCTGAAAATGTATCACAGGCTTAAAAGGCAGAAACCATGACCCGAAGTTCACATTACAAGGAACTGAAATGTTCCTGTCTTCCTTTGAAGAACCCGAAAGGACCTTGTTTGGTTCACTTATGGATACTTGCTGTCCCTTCTGCAGTGTGCCATCACAATATTCTACAAGGTCAGTGTTACCTACAGGACGCTAGTCTTATTGCATAATAGGTGTTTGTGAGGAAAAAACTTTATATGTCGAACAAACGTGAAGACTACCATGCAGATCAAACCCCAACCCATTACTGCAGGTTCGCTTGGTGCCCAGAACGGGCAAACGTGCGGCCATGATTCTAAGATGAGGGATGTGTTTCTCTTATGTTTTCTGAGCTCTGTCACCACTAAACTCTTCTATTCTTCGGAGCATCTTATGAAATCTTTTATCCTGTTGCACCTTCTTTAGAAGATGCTGCCTTAGCTGACGCTGACTCGGTACCGAGAAGGTTGTTTCACTCGTGATGGAAATATTCCAGGCACTTTTCAAACAAGTGTAGTTATCCCGGGTCAGTGGGCTTCTTTTTAAGTGATTGCAGAAAGGAATTAATGATTGCCATAGATTAGCCCATATATGGTCACAAAACGCTTGAGACTGGTGTTATTTTTATCTCTGCTTGCGGATAAGGAAACAGACACGCAGGGAATTTGAACACAGCTGGGACAGGCAGAACGTGGGATCTGACGTGACGGGTGTGGTTTCTAAGCCCAGGCACAAAACTGCTACTCCAGCATGCTATCACTGTACCGTAGGAGCTGGGGGAGATCCCTTCTTTTTTCTGGGCTTAATTTCATAACAAATGAGGGGAATAATATCTACTCTACTTCCCTGAATTATTGTGAGATCTTGGGGGGTGGCCGAGAAAAACTATACAAGTACAATGGAAGATTCAGCATGGTTAGTCTAATATCCAAATGGAGGGGCACCTGGCTGGCTTGGTCAGTAGAGCATGCAACCCTTGATCTCAGGGTCGTGAGTTCAAGCCCCATATTGGGCATGGAACTTGCTTAAAAAAAATAACATCCAAATGGAAAAATATACTAGATGACTTATTTTTTTAGTTATAAATATTTTTTATTTTATTGATTTTTAAATATTTATTTAGTTTTGAGAGAGAGCGCAAGGGACAGGCAGAGAGAGAGAGAGAGACACAGAATCCGAAGCAGGCTCCAGGCTCTGAGCCGTCAGCACAGAGACCAACGTGGGGCTCAACGTGGGGCTTGAACTCATTAGCTGTGAGATCATGACCTGAGCCAGAGTTTGCTGCTTAACCAAGTGAGCCACCCAGGCACTCCAGTCATAAGCATTTTATTTTATTAAAAAAAACTTTTTTTAATGTTTATTTATTTTTGAGACAGAGAGAGACAGAGCATGAGTGGGGGAGGAGCAGAGAGAGAGGGAGACACAGAATCCGAAGCAGGATCCAAGCTGTCAGCACAGAGCCAGATGCGGGGCTCGAACTCACAGACTGTGAGATCATGACCTGAGCCGAAGTCGGACGCTCAACCGACTGAGCCACCCAGGCATGCCAGCATTTTAAAGCCTTACACTTATGTTTATCCTGTTACTCTTTTTTAAAAAAATGTTTATTTATTTTGAGAGAGAGAGAGAGAGAGAGAGAGAGAGAGGGAGAGAGAGGATGAGTGAGCATGACAGGAATAGGGGCACAGCGAGATGGAGGGAGAGAGAGAGAATCCCAAACAGGCCCCTCACTGTCAGCACAAAGCCCGATTCGGGGCTCCATCTCACGAACTGTGATTAAGAGTTGGACACTTAACCGACCGAGCCACCCAGGCGCCCCCAAACAAGCCTTCTGCAGCTCAAAGTAACAGCAGGCTCCCGCGGATCGAAGAGTTTGTATAAACAGAAAACCGAATTTATAAGGTTCAAATTGTTTATACTGTCAAATCAGAGGTGTAGGTGTATGGCACATGCAGGTTCATGCTAGGAACACAGCTGAACAATATGACGGAAGAGATCATTGCAAATAAAACATGTTATAGTAAACCCTCAATTCAGTGACACAGAACTCATTCTCCAAAACGCGTGGAGCTGCAGTTGCACTTTTAAGCGGTAGGATCCAGGAAGGCCCTTCTTCCTTCCTTGGAGAGAAGAGAGGAGGACTCCCGGGAGCGCGTGTGTGAGTGTGTGTTAGTAGGCAACTATTATTTGGTTTCTTCTCCAAATATTTGTATTCCACCTACTTCATAGTAGCCCTGGAAGGTGAATAATATTGGTTTGTTGCTCTCAAGTTCATGGTCTAGCCAGGGACACAGATGGGTGAGCGGCTAGGTACAAGACGACACACAGCGTGTTTATTTATTTAAGTTTATTTGAGAGAGAGTGTGCATGTATGAGTGGGGGAAGGGGAGAGAGAGGGAGGGAGGGAGGGAGGGAGAGAGAGAGAATCCTAAGCAGGCTCCTCACTGCCTGTGCAGAGCCCAACTTGGGGGTTGAACTCACAGACCACGAGATCATGACGTGAGCCCAAGTGGGACGCTTAACAACGGAGCCAGGGTACGAAAGAAAAAGAAGTCTGAACAATTTGGGGCAGGCAGGCCGAGGGGCCAAGGGGCCACCTGAGTGAACCAGAGCTTTGGGTCTTGAAGGAGGAGCACGGATGTGTACGACACGAAAAGGATTGAGGGCCTCTTAGGCGGAGGAAGGTGGGAAATTCTTGGTGCGTCTGGCTCAGAGAAGAGGTGGGCATTTGGTGAGGCTGATGGGGGGCTGTGTGTGTCACGGGGTGATAGTGCACGGGGCTGGGGCCAGATTGGGCAAAGGACCGAATGCCATTCTCAGAAAGTCTGGACTCCCTACTCGGTGTAATGAGAAGCCACTGACGAGTTTCCATCGGAAGAAAGACACAGTGGAGGCATATTATAAGAAGATTCATCTACTACATTTGGTAAACATTAGCTGAATGTCTAAGACATTTTTGGCCCTGGGCCTGGGTCCGGGTCCACATCGGGGAAGTGAAGAGACAAGGCTGGTGTCCTCAGAGCTTACAGGAGGTGTATGAGGCAGACCAGCGGCCCGGTAATTCATGGTGTGGTGGGGGCTGTGATAAAGTCCAGGGTGTCGCAGAGACATGTTTGAGGGACACTAAACTCAGTCCTAGAGGGTGAAACTTTTACTCTGAGGCCTGGACAACGTATCAGCGTCTCCCGGGTGGGTATGGGGGAGAAGAGAGCTCTGAGAAAGTGAAATGGCGTAACTCTGGCATTAATTTGGGAGTTGAACTATGTACTTGGTAGCCATTGAGATGGCTCCCTGTCTTCATGCTCCTGTGTAATCCCCTCACTGGGAGTGTGGGCTGCACCCAGTGAGGAACTTCCAACGAACAGATACGGCCTAAATGATGTCACAGCTGAGATTAAGTTCAAAAACACTATGGCTTCCATTTCTCTCTCACCAGCTGCCATGTTGCCAGCTGCCCTGTGGAGAGGCCTCCCCTGTTGTGCAGGGGATTCTGGAGGTCCAGAAGGGGCAAGGCCCAGTCCTTTCCTCCAACGGGAAAGAGCAGGCTCGGAGGGAGGAGAGGGAAGGAAGTGGTGTTGCCAAATGCCAGGATCCTCTCTTTGGTTTGTGTGTAAAGGTGAAACTGAGTGTTGGCTGATTTACATATAGCCAAAATGCAAACACTTGGCTTGATCTGGGCTACGTTCATTTACCGGGAAACAGTTGTACCAAGACACAGCAGATGGGAAACCGAGTTCCACTGGGGGCAGAAAAATAAAAATACAACAGAGAGTAGGGGCTCCTACGAAGCCTGGGACCTCAAGTCCCCGTCCACACCTACGTGGAGACCCTAGAGTCCACCTGGGCTCAATATCAAGAGTCTTTTTCACCAGCTCCCGGACTCTCCTTGCCCAGGTCCCATATCCCAGTTACTTAACTTTTTTTTCCAGTTTCTTGTACACAGCTAGCAGGTGGAATCCAAACTTCTGCCTGTCAGGGAAGAGCAAGTATCAACATAGTAACAAAATAAACAAAACAGGGCTCATGTCTAATGAGAATTTCAAAGGCGGCTTGATGTCTCTAAGAACCTTCAAAAAGAAGGCCATGATAAAAGAAGTCTGCAGATGTTTTTCTCTTGGGTTCCTGGACTCCAGCTGCAGTTAAGAGGGCTCTCTGCACTATTTTCAATATTTTAAAAAGTTTAAGGGAAACGATACAGTCATTTCTGTTATGGCCCCGTAGGCTAACCAAAACATTGTTCTATTTTTTCTTCTTGGAGACATCTCATAAGAAATCAAATGTCCTTTCGTTTTCCCAGTTTTTATTGAGATATAGCTAATATGTGACATGGTATTAGTTTAAGGTTGCAGCCTAATGACTTGATACATACATATAGATAGACAGCAAAATGATCCCCACAGTAAGTTAGTTAACATCTATCGCCTCACATAGTTACAAATTTTTTTCCCCGTGATGAGAACTTTTAAGTCGACCATTTTAGCGACTTTCAAATGCACACTACATTCTTGTTATCTCTGGTCACCATGTTCAACGTTACATCCCCAGGACTTAACTGGAACTTTGTATCTTTTGATCTCCTTCACCCATTTTGCCCCCTCTCCCCCCCTTCCCCCACCTCTGGCAACTGCCACTCTGTTCTCTGCAACTATGAGTTTGAGCAATCCAAATTCCTGATTCCCCAGTAAATGTATTTTGGTTCAGGATACGGAATCTTTTAAAACGAGAAATCCGTGAATGCAAACAAAGCCTATAGGATACTTTTGATCTTGGAAAGGTTGGGAACCACAAGTTTTGGTCAGCCCCTATTGCACAGATGGGAAAATAGGTCGTGTGGTGTTAAGTGTTAAGTTTTGGGGCAGAAACTCTGCCTACAACTCGGGCCTCGCAGCTATGTGTCAGCAATCATTCTCCGGCCCCACAGCAACTCTCCCTTCATGGAAAGCGCCATCTTGGGAAGGACAGATTACATTTCTTAAATGTTTGGACAAAGGCAAGGAGCAATAAACAGGGGCGGGAATTATAGGGAGGGAAATTTTTGTTTTGTCGAGCAAAAAAAAATTTTTTTTGTTTTAAAAACAGTTGGAACGGTTCAGCCAGGAAAGATGCTTCCTTGAGAGTGTCTGGAAAAGTCACACAACAATTAAAATGGAAAAAAAAAAAGATTATCAGGTGTCAGACGGTGTGGTAGGCTTTTCTGGATTTTATTTATTTATTTATGTTTATTTATTTTGAGAGATAGAGAACAAGTGGGGGAGGGACAGAGAGAGAGGGGGAGAGGATCTGAAGCGGGCTCTGTGCTGACAGCAGAGACCCCAATGGTGGGCAAAAATATGGAAACTTCATGCATTTGTGTGTCATCCTCGGCACGGGCCATGCTAATCTTCTCTGTATCGTTCGGATTTTAGTATATGTGCTGCCCAAAGGAGCACTGGGTTCTCTGTTTTTATTAACGGTCTGTGCCTCCTACGGTCCTGTAACTATTTTACAATTCTGTACATCTTAGAAAACTGCTAGTAATGCAAATAGTTCTTTTCCATGGAGATGCAAACAAAATCTTTCTGATCCAGGAGCCACTGACCTCCTCCCACCCCCAGAAGCCGGTTTTGCATTTAACATATTCATTTCAGCATTCCCGATCGCCTGTGTGTCTGTTTTTTGGGTCCTTCTGTGAACAGGTTTTTGACACTTTGCTCGTTCCCTCGTTAATTAATGAGTCAAATAAAATCTTTGATGTGTGTTCACTTTGTAGTTGTCTGAGAGTCATAATTTTTTTCTTCTTGAAAACAATTCTCTTTCACTAGAAGGTCTTGGATGTTTCATTCCTGGATGTGTTCAGGCAGAAGTTGAATGGCCATCCTTAATCCTTATTCCAGACTTCTATGGCTCTTTCCAGACTTTAATATAAAGAGTTGTTCACATTTCTGTTTCCCGTAGACTCTCTTTTCCTGAGGAGCGGGACCGAGCTAATCTATGTGCACTAACAAATTTGTTAAGGGAAGGTGAAATACGATGTGCGATTTACTCACCTTTTCCACTTATGACCACCAGGGGGCGCAGAAGCCTTTCTTTACTAACGTCGGGAACCCACCTAAGGGAACGCCCGGGGTGGAAGGAAGAGTAGCCCGAAGGGAGGATCAGGGCTGAGAATCAGAGTTCATCCAGCTCGACCGCATACAGACCGTATCTTTATGGTAGGCGATGAAGTCAGCCTGGAGCACGCACTAAGATCTCAGAAGAGGGCAAAGTTCTGTTAGAATTACGAAAATATTTACAGCCTTTTAACCTGAATACATAGAGTACATTCTTGTCGTGACTTGAGAATTCAGTTTTCCACTGCCCGTCCCACTTACTGAGGGCCGCCCTCTGCTGGATAGCTCACTGGTTCCCAAGGAGGAAGACGAACCGGGAAGAGGGAAGAAAGGGTGGGGAGAGGCGGCGCGAAGACCCCGCCCACCTTTTTGGCCGACCCATCCCACCTGGGAGTCTACACCACGTAGGAACGCAGACGGCTTCAGCTTTGCAAATAGATCTTGATACAGTCATCTCCATCTTACCACCCCGGCTCCGTGCGGTGCGAACAGGACCCCGCCAGGAACGGAGTCCCCTAGAGAGACCGCGACTCCCAGAGTTGTACAGATTATTAGCGGCAGGTGCCGACTCCAACGTTGGACTGCTTCCATTTCTTGGAGGGGTCGCGATTGCCACCAGCGTCAAATCCAAAGTCTTCGCCCCCGCCCCGCCGCACTCCTCCCCCTCCCCCCGTTATTTCCTCCAGGAACACGCGCCCCCAGCGACCTCCCGCAGCCCCCGGACAGCCAGCTTCGTCCCTCGGAGCGCCCTTCCTCCGTGGGGAGGGGCGCCTGGCTCTCCCTCCCGCCTGCTAGGCGCACAGCGCGTCGCCAGAGTTCTGGGTCCCCAGGACGGTGTGCGGCCGGGCCGGCTCAGCTCGGTGCAGGGCGTGAGCGGCCGTCGGGCGGAAAGGAGGGGCTCTCCCTCCGGCCCGCCCTTCTCCCCGGACTCCTCCGCCCCTACCCCAGCCGGAGCCGCCGCGGCGGAGGGCCCTTTAAGGAGGAGCGCGGGGCGCGGCGCAGGTGAGGGGCGGGCCCGCCGGGCGGATCTGCGCTGCGCGCCGGCGCCGGCCCGGGAGCCGGATTTGGAGCGCGCGGCGCCGGCGGGGCCGCAGGGGGCGGCGCGGCGGAGCCTCCCGTGGCCTCGGACGCTCCTCCTAGCCCGCGGCCGCCGCCCGCCTCCGCCTGTGCCTCCAGCTCCTTCTCCCCGGCCGGGCCGGCCCGCCGTCCGCCACTTCCGGCCGCTCACCTGGGACGCGCTCACCTGGGACGCGCTCACCTGCCTCCGGGCCCCTGGGCAGCAGGATGAAGGACCGGCTGGAGCAGCTGAAGGCCGTGAGTCCCGCCGCACCCGGGAACTGTTGGGCCGGGGGCAGCAGCTGCGCAGGAGAGGGCCTTCCCTTTGCTCCCCAAATCCGGGCTAGAGGGGGGCCCCTGCGCCAGGCCTGCGACCCCGGAGTTCTAGCCGCATCCGCGCCGCCGCCGCACCCCCTCGCCTCCGCTTCGGGGTCATGTGCCAGTGATTCATCCCTAGGCTGCGATTTCCTCGGATGCCTCCCTCCCCTCCCCCGCAAGGTGGACAGTGTCAGTCCAGAGCTGGGGTTCGCGGGTGGAGGCTGCTTGAGCCCAGAGGGGTTTCCTGTGAGGTCAGGGGTCACCTCCACCAGCCTGCTGCTTGGCACTATGCCCAGGATCAGCCTCCTCCTACCCTCCTCTCCCTTCGGGAGGTGGCCCCCGAGTCCGGCTGCCCCTCCCCCAGGATCTGCTCTGAGCTCCTGGGTGACCTCCTGAGCTGTGAGCTGGTCACGTGCCAGGATGGGCCCAGCACCTCACCATCCCGAGGTCTATAATTATTAATTTCTTCTTCATCCTCCGGACAGCTGTGGCCAGGGCAAAGGATCTGAACGAAGGTAGACCGCCTCCAGCCCTCCTGCACAAAAGCTGTAAAACCTCCAGCTACTTAGTGTTTTGAGCCTGTGTTTCCTTATCTGTCAAATGGGTCTGATCATCCCTTAGAGGTTTGTTATGAGATCAAATGACATATTGAGACTTGATATAGAGAAAGGTTAAAGCTTGGGGTTTTGAGTCATTGACTTACTCAACAAATAATTACTGAGTACGTTTTATGGGGCAGGCCCAGTGCTAAGCCCTGGGGATCGGGGGACACCGCTCTGTCTATACGGAATTTTAAAATGTAGCCTTTGATGGATACAAAGCAGTCCGGCTTCCTGGGAGCTTGTGAGAAGTGCGAAGCTTGAGCCCCAGCCTGCACCTACAAAATCAGCCTTATGGCTCACGAATCTCCCCAGGGGATGCAAGAATACATGAAAGTTTGGGAAGCATGAAAATGGATAGAACAGGGGTTGCCCCCTGGTTACACCGCTTACTGGCTGTCCCTCCACCTCTGAGCCTAAGTTTTGACATCTGTGAAGTGCGTGGTTGTGAGGACTAAAAGCAAGAGAGCACACAGAGCCCTTTGTGTGATGCCGGGCACGTGTAGGATGGTGGTAAATATTATGCCCATGGCTGTTGAAGCTCTTTGGGCAAAGATACAGGCCTTGTACAAGTGTGAGGCGCTGCCGAGATGCTGTTACAGTCGCTTTTCTTTCTCTTCCCTTATCCCGGGTAGGACCTTCACACCCCTTTCACCTGCTCTGGGTTGTAACGCTGCAGAGGAGGTGAGGGTGATGGGGAAGTGAGAAGAAAAAAGGCAGCTACAGATGGGGGGGGGGAGGTGGGAGCCACCCTGCCTCCCCGCCTCCTACCTGCTCTTTGTCATCAGAGCTTCATAACATCCCCTTTACAGACAGGGCAGGTTTTATTGCTCCTCTTTTTTATACAAGAGGCAAATAGAGCTGAGCTTGGGTAAGAGGGGTGTCACGGGTCCCAGAGCTCGTCAGGAGAGGAACCCAAGTCCCCAACCCTCTCCACTGTACTCCTTCCCGAGGCTCGCCGGCTGGGGAGGCAGAAAGGAAAGAGGAACGTGAATTTGAATATCTGTATCAGCCAGCACGCCCAGCAGTCATAAAACAGTGCGGAACTGGACAGCAGGCCCAGGCGACTCCCTTCCTTGTGTCGGGAAATCCATTTCCAGAGGAAGATACCCCACAGCCCCTTTCGAGCCCACAGTCAACAAATAGCAAAGAACTTTGAGTTCCAAGCATCAGTTCAGTTTGCCAGGAAGGCCAAGCAAGTCCCTTGACTTTCCCCGAGACTCCGTGTTACCCTCCGGGTGGGGCTTTACCTCTAAGGGGGAAGGAAAAGCCACACCGGAGACTGGGCAGTTGTTCTGAAGTCACAGGATTTGGAGCAGGGACATGGCTGTGGTGCCCAGCAAGGTAGGAAAGGAGGACAGGGCTGCAGGTTCAAAGGTTCTGATTGTCACCTTGCCACTTAATAGCTGTGTTCCTTTGTACCCTTACCTCTCTGCTTCTCTCTTCCCCTTTCGTAAAACAAGAGGTTTGGTTCATCTCCGAAGCCCCTCCTGGCAGTACTAATGTTTTCCATGTAGACCATTTTTCAAGTTTGTATGGAGTTTGATTTCTAGTCCACACCTCCCCCACACCCTGTCCCCCTCCCGGAGAAAGATAACCTTCACTGCAGCAGGATAACCATCTCTGATTACTTTCATCAATGAAAGACATTCGTTACCCCACATGAAACCAGTTTCAAACTGAGCAGCCTGTGTAATCTCCTCTGTGGCATCTTTCTAAACCTTTGGGGGAGGCGAGGTGATAACGGGGGAGGGGAGGGCGGTCATGTACAGGAGATTAGCCTTCCTCTGTGTGGATGCCAGGAGTAGATGTGGAGTTGATGGGGAGAAATAAAGGCTCTCTGCACGAGAGCATTCTCAGTAGTCAGAGCTGCCCAGGGACGGACTGGGCTGGCCAGAGAGGTTGGGAACCCTCAAGCCTGGGGCGAGGCAGGAAGCTTGTGGGGTGTCGAACGTTCTAGGAATTTGAACAGCTCTTTGAGGGGTGGATAGGCAAACAAAGAGATTTCAGGCCCTCATCTACCTTGATGACATGTGGTTGTGTGTGAGCCTGTGTTAGGCAGTGTGAGGCTCTGGGGTTTCTAGGACCGAGGTCTCAGAGTTGCAGCCGTAAAGTGGGTCATCACACCTTCCCCAAAGGGCCCCTGAGGAGGTCGAATGAAATCCAAGAGAATCACCCACCATTGCGCGTGTGCGTTCCTCAACTCGACCTGCCGGGCACAGCATCCACACCGAAGGGCATTCCTTTCCAAGGCCATGGTCACAAGACCTGACTCATCTCTTGCATTGCTCTTCCTGGTAGGCTTCCTCAGCAGCCTGCTTCTTCAGGGAGTAGGACAGGCTTGCCAGGAATGCGCGGTGTCTACCCCCAGCCCGTCTTGCAGGCGATTTCTCACTAGCTGAACTTCGGATCTACCGAGTCCACACAGTTCCCATCCACAGACCTCTTGCCTGGCTCTCTTGTCATTCAGCAAACATTTGCTGAGCACCTACGATGGCCCAAGCCCTGCGGTAGGTGCTGGGTTATCATGGCGATTACCGTCTATTCCTGGACCTTAGAAGTTCACAGTCAGATAGGGAGACACACAAGAGGCAGAAAATGATGACCCATCCTTGTGGTAGAAGCTACGGTGGGAAGACCCTGTCGACTGGCCTCTGGGGACAAGACACTAGGGAGTCCAGGGTGTTTCCCAGAAGCGATGCTGGAACTCAGGTCTGGTTAAGATCAAGTCCAGTCTCTTCAAGGCACGTAGCGTCTCCCGAGAGGCAAGGATCCTGGATTTTCTCAGCCCCTCTCTCCTTGGTGAGTGCTCCACTGATGCACCACGGTCAGTCAGTGCTTCTGACTTTCATGTGCTGGGCGTGCTCCTCCTCCTCCTTTCTGACCTCTTCCTGCTGGATAGCACATTAGGCAGAATTATCACACAAGGTTCTGGTCTTAGAGAGTAAACGGGCATGTATGAAAAAACTTGCAAATTAAGAGTAGATAATGATAGCAGAGAAGCCAGTGAGGTAGGGCAGGGAAAAGCGGTCAAGAACTCTGGACCCCCTGGAGTTGGTCTACGGAGGACTAGAAAGAACTTGGGGTACACCGGCCCCTCCAAGGCAAGTGCTAATAGGGACATGCTAATGAAATCACTCGTCTGGGACTCTAAAAGGCCAGAGTGACTTTTTTTTTTTTTTTTTTTAATGTTTTATTTATTTTCGAGAGCAGGAGAGACCAAGCATAAGCAGGAGAGGGAGACACAGAATCTGAAGCAGGCTCCAGGCTCTGAGCAGTCAGCACAGAGCCCAACGCCAGGCTTGAACTCACAGACTGTGAGATCATGACCCTAGCTGAAGTCGGAGGTTTAAGCCACTGAGCCACCCAGGTGCCCCCCAGAGTGGCTTTTTATTCGTTCTGTTCTGTCTTGTGTCTTGCTGCATCCTGAAGGGCTCCTCGGCCTCCTGCTGCCTCTGACGGTCTGGATCTCTGCGGGATCAGAGGTCCTGGTGTGAAGGGTTAGAGTGTAACCCCCTCAGAATCATGGGGCTGTACTTCCCCTTTAAAGCTTGGTTCATTTAATACATAGATATTGAGCCCCTGCTCTGTGCCAGGTGCTTTGGCGCCCAAGCAAATCTTCACGTCCTGACTTGAGAATCTCTTCATTGAGATTCTGCTTAAGAACCTTTTCATTGAGATTCTGTACTTTAGCGATAAGAATTCTCACTGGTCTGTGATTTCTTCCTGGGAGGATTCGCCCCACCCCTCCCCGGGAGAGCGATTTAGCCTGAGCAGACTGGGAGGCCGGGCTAAGATGAGTAACAGGGGATTGAGCAGGGATTACGGACTCATCAGAGGCCAGAGAGAACACGCTTGGATGAGGGAAGGGGATTAGTTTTATTTTTGTTCCTGTGAGTGAGGGGGAGGCTGGGGCCTGGCAGAAGCCAGGGCGCCCTCTCTCCCTACCCCTACTGTCAGAATTCCTACCCATCTTCCAAAACGCATTCTTTCTACTTACCCTCCCTAACTGCAGCCTCGAATATTCTCCCTCCATTCCTGCTGCCCCTAAGGGGCCGTATATCGCTTTGCAGCAAATACCTCTCTCCTATTAGGTCTGTGGGGTTTTTGTCACCATGGAGTAGGCTTGAAACCACCTTTCTTTGTTTTTTCAAGAGTTGGACTCTTTGCCTCCTAAGTCCTGTTGTCCTTAAGATTGATGATTCTGGGGGCGCCTGGCTGGCTCAGTCTGCAGAGCGTGCGACTCTTGATCTCGGGGTTGTGAGTTCAAGCCTCACACCGAGTGTAGAGGTTACTTAAAAATAAAATCTTAAAAAAAAAAAAAAAAAGAGTGGTGATTCTATTCCTTGTTGTCACTCCGCCATCATCGAGCAGCTACTTACTATTTGCTGGGGCTTGTGTCAGGTGCCTTACAAACGTCGTCTCTAATCTTTTCAACCATGCAAAGCAAGGTGGTGTTTTACATTATTCCCATTTCACAGGTAAGGAAATCGAGGCTCAGGTTTGATGGAGATCCCTAGTTGGGAAAAGTTGGGACCAAGATTGAACGTGTCTGTCTTGCCTTTTTTATATCTCCCTGCACTTTGTTCTATCGTCTGCCTATCTACAGGGCACACGCCCAGGTGCAGTGGCAGGAAGGATATTTCTCTGGGGCCCCAGTGCCTAGCGCTCTGCGTGGTAGTTATCCAGTACATGTGTATCCGATTGCTTATTGACTCATCGACAGCTTGGTCCTTCCACATCCTTGCTCATCCTTAGGACTTACTCTTCCCCCTCCATTCCCTGGGAGGTGGAGATGGGCAGCATTTGCTCAGGGAGCCCGTGAATTTGCCAGTGAAGCCAGAGGTCACTGGTTCCATCCCCAAGGACAAGGGTGGGTGAATTCCAAGGCTCCTGGCTATTCCTAAACCCTCAGCCCACTACATCGTGGAGGATTGCCCCGTTCAGAAAGACAATGAAGGAGAAGATGGGGATGCCGTGGTGAAAATCTAGCTACCCTATTTTTCCTCCGGCCAAATCTAATACATCTCTCTCTTTTTTTTTTAAGTTTATTTTTTTTCAGAGAGAGAAAGAGTGAGTGGGCAGGGGAGGGGCAGAGAAAGAGAGAGGGAGAGAGAGAATCCCAAGCAAGATCCCTGCTGTCAGCACAGAGCCCGACATGGCGCTTGAACTCACAAACAATGAGATCATGACCTGAGCCGAAACCGAGAGCTGGACGCTTAACTGACTGAGACACCCAGGTGCCCCCAATCTTATACGTCTCTCAACACTCAGTTCCAGTGTTGCCACCACAGGGAAGCCCCCAGACCCTGAGCTGACAGCCTTCACCATTCCACGAACTCTGTGTCTTTGTGACAGTCGCGGCCTAGGGTTTCAGAGGCCGCCCACCGCGTCATCATCTGCTGTGTGAGGGAGCACAGACCACGCAGGCCTCGATCCCCCTGGCCTTCCTCGGCCCAGCCCACGGTGGAGAAAACCGCAGGCCACACTGTCCAGGGAGTGAATGGGGAGGTTCTGCAGACGAGCTTACTTGGAGATTCTGTAGTTCCCGAGGGGCCTTACTTGCAGGCGCTTTAATATCTGGCCTCTGCAGCGTCCTACCCGGACCTGTCTCCACGGTCAGGTCAGCCTGTTTTCTGGCATTGGGCCATTTCCATGGCAACCTCCCCCTGACGGGAGGGCCACCGTTAATGCAGTTCAACCTAAAAGGCATCGGTGGAACACACGCTTTTAATTCTGGACTTATGTTAGACTTACAGAAAAGTCACAAAGGCAGTGTGGGGAGTCCCTGTCCACCCCCACCTGGTTTCCTCCCTCATTGACACCTTCTATTATGATGGTACATTTGTCAAAACCAAGGGACCCATGTTGGCACGTTACTATTCTCGGAACTCCAGACTTGCTTTGGATTCCACTCATTTTCCCATGAACGGCCCTTTTTCTGATCTGGGGTCCCATCGGGGACACCATGTTGCAGTTCAGTGTCCTGCTTCCTGAGCCTGCCCTGCCCTGTGTCAGTTTCTCAGGCGTTCCTTGTTTCCATGGCCTTGGCCGTTCGTTTGGCGCGTGTGTTTTCATGCTTGGTAAGTGTGTTTCCAGTGGCTGGCGCCGCTGCCGGCGTGCGGTTGCTATTGGAGGCATCGCTCCGCGGTGGTTGACAGCAAGGGCTCAGCAGCCTGCTGCCCGGGCTCTCTCAGCTCTGGCACTCGCCATCCGCGCCATCCTGGGCAGGTTGTGTGACGTCTTTATGCCTTAATTTTCGCAGCCGTAAGTTGGGGAGGATCCCCAGAAGGTTGTAGAGATTAAATGGTACATATAAAATGCATGTCCTGGAAGAATCCTCAGCCCCTGCGGAGTGCTCAATAGATGTTCCTAATATATAGTGAAGTGTTTTTGAGAAGGATTATGATGGGAGGGGGCTTGTGGCACAGGGGCTGAAAGGAAGTGTTGGGAAGAAGGCCGGGGATGAGTAGAGAAGAGGTTATTAGTTTCTCGATGCTGTGTCCCTGAGAACTGGAGGGGGTGGGGTGTTGAGCGGTGGGGTGGGGAGGGAGAGGAGGTCAGAAAAGAGCAAAGAAAGCTGGAGTAGGGGAAGAAGAATGTCCCAGAAAGAAATCATGGACCAGTGAGAAGTCTTATCACTAAAGAACAGAATCTCAGTGAACTCTACAGGAGGAAGCAGAAGATACTCTTTCAATGTCTTTGGCTCCTGGGGTGAGAGAGAAAGCAGGAAAAAAGATGTGGTCTTCTTATTCCGTGGCCTTCGTGGAGGTATCCTTTGGGTAAATTCACTCATCTTTAAAAATTTCCCCAAAGAGTCACCTTTCACAGTCACCTTGGATTCAGGTGAGGTTGGGCACCGGGTCTTCTCCTAGGTGTATGATTCCTTGTCCTAAGTGCTGTCCTCACTCACCGCATGGGGTTGTAATGACCTGTGTGGCTCCCATCGAAGACAGTGAGGCGCTGGAGAGCAGGGGCTGCTGAGTTTGGTCTGTGCGTGGGTGAATGCGGGAGTGAATGGACCGGACCTTGTAGTGGGGACGAGAATGTGCGGGTGTGGTGGTCGGGTGTGAGACCCCACTGTCTCTCTAAGTTAACGCGCTGTGAACTCAGTGGATTGGACCAGGTATGGTTCTATCCTGTCGTCGTTCCGTGTTAGTCATGTGATTCTGGGTGAATTAATCAATCTCCCCACCACAGGTTCCTCATCTCTATAGACGACCTCTACCTGGAAGACATTTTTTCCCTCTTCTTTTTCTTTTTTCTTAAGTGTATTTATTTTGAGAGAGAAGAGAGACCGCAGGAGAGAGAGGGTAAGGGCAGAGAGAGGGGGAGAGAGAATCTCAAGCAGGCTCCATGCTGTCGGCACGGAGCCTGATAATGGGGTTGGATCTCACGATCCTGGGATCATGACCTGAGCTGAAATAAAAAATCAGACACTTAGGGGCACCTGGGTGGCACAGTTGGTTGAGCTTCTGACTTTAGCTCAGGTCATGATGTAGTGGCTTGTGAGTTTGAGCCCTGTGTTGGCCTCTGCTGACACCTTAGAGGCCGAGACCTGCTTCGGATTCTGTGTCTCCCTCTCTTTCTGCCTCTTCCCAACTTGCACTCTGTCTCTATGTCTCTCTGTCTCTCTCTCAGAAATAAACATGAAAAAATTAAAAAAAAAAATCAGACATTTAACCGACTGAGCCACACAGGTGCCCCTCCTTCCTCCTTTTCTTCCGGTGAACTTCCGTCCCTTTTTGCTGTTCCTTCTCAGACCTAACTCAGGTCCAAAGAAGCAAAACCAGGTAGGAATTAACGTAACCCCTGGAGATGAAACTTCAGTGATTTTTATATGCAACAAACGGAATGCAAAGTCTCTTCAAATACACGTAGAAGATTAAAAAATACTGACCGTGTATGAAGACATGAAGAAATGTCCAATTGTGCAGAATATGAAGACCAGTAGGCCATGTTCCCTGACAATGACATAATAAAATTAACAATACATTAATAGTCCTCCAGGCTTGCCAGCTTTGGAATTTTAAAACACCTTTCTAAATAACTCTTGGGTTAAAAAGAAGTCAAAATGGGGTCACCTGGGTGGCTCAGTGAGTTCAGTGTCCAACTCTGGATTTTGGCTCAGGTCATGAACCCAGGCTCGTGAGATGGAGCCCCGTGTTGGCTCTGGGTTGAGTGTGGAGCCTGCTTGGGATTCTCTCTCTCCTTCTGCCCTTCTTCCCTGCTCTCTCTCTAAAGTTAAAACATAAAAAAAAACAAAGTTAAACAAAGCCAAAGTGGAAATGACAAAATATTTAGAAATGAACGATGTAATAAAAGTGGTAAATATCAAAATTTGTGAGGCTGTAGCAGAAGCAAAATTCAGAGAGAGCGCTTTATTTCTTTAAATGCATATTCTAGAAAAAGGATTTCTTTCAAATAAATGATCTAAAGTTTCACGTCGCTCTGAGGGACCTGCTGTCACTGCCTGAGAATTGGTGTTAGAGTTGCACCTTTGGCAGAAACTCCTCAGAGGAAACAGGCCCGCTTAGGCGGCATGGGCTTGGGCGTTTCATTCGTCCCCAGCACTCTCGGCATTTCAGCTATGTTGACCAATGTCATCCTCACCACAGTTCTCTGTGCAGATTATTCATGTTGCAAATGAGGAAACTGAGCCACAGACAGGTTCCCGAACTTCATGTTGCAAATGAGGAAACCTGCCCCACGGAGAGGTTCCCTAACTCGTCTGAGATCACGCGGCTACGAAGCGGCGGATCTGGGTTCTCAGCTCAGGCTGTCGGGCGCGTCGGTGTGTCTCCACATACGTGCGTAGGATTTACGTGTCCCGGTAACTTTTTCATTCCTGTGCATAGGTTAATCCAGTTGCATTTTACTAGGCTTGCAGCATCCCCTGAAATAAGCGGGGGTGTCTTACGAGCCAGAGTGGGACCGACATCTTCCGCTGGAGCGTGGAGGGGAAGAACCGGGGCCCTGGTTCCCGCAGAGCTGCTTGGGAGTCTTAACGCTGCCGCTTACCAGCTGAAGCACCCTGGACGCGTGGGAAGTCGCTTGTCTGTCAACGGAGGGAGTAACGCTGGTCCCTCAGGGTTGACGGGAGAGCGAAGTAATATATTTGGAACCACAAGAGCGTCTGCCACAAAATACACACATACTCCCTGGGGGTAGTATTGTTGTGGCAGAATGCGGGGTGTGGGGTCATCAGGGACTTTGTCTTGCGTCCAGTTGTCCCCGCACTCGCTGCCCCTGGGCTCATCTGCCGGCGGGTTTATTCCTCGGTTCTTCGTTTTCCCAACAGGGCCAGTTTGGGCCTCAGGTTGTTCATCTGGAGACATCTGGAAAGTAAAGGTGCAGGGCTCGCTGGAGTCTCACTTGCGGTCCGTTTCCTCCCGATTCATCTGACGAGGGTGCTGGGGAAGATGCAGTCCAGCGGAAACGGGAAGTGTTCCCTCGGGGAGGGTTTCACGGGGAGGGAAGATGGTGTGGGAGGGAGGCCGGGTATGGGAGAAGGGCAGACACACTCTTTAAGTGAGGAGCAGAGAACTGTTGAGCGCTGACTCGGTTACTCAGAGTCCCTGGCTCTTTTAATCGAGGAAGAGGGACTGGAAAAACCAGATGTTGGGCAGTGTGTCGCCGGTGCACGCACGTGTGTGTGTTTGGAACCCTTGTAGGCGGTGGTGGTGGTTGTTGTCTCAGGGAATCTGCAGACCCTCACTCCAGAAGCAGGCAGGTGGGGGAGAGGGCAGCAGGGGTGAGGAAGGGTGCCCGCCGCCGTCTGCTTGAATTTGTTGGGGGGGAAGTCTGGGTTCCAGAAGAGGCGTGTGCGCCTCCCGAGCAAAGAGCTGTTCCCCTGTGGAGGAGGGGCACAGACTCGTGCTCACCCGCTTGTGCCACGAGGACCCTACCCCCACCAGCCACAATCTTTTAATACCCCCGTTGTGGGCAGTTAAGGACCAGATGTCCTTCCCAGCCCAGCCTGCTTGCTGGCGCCTTCCTCTCACCCTGGAACATTCCCGAGAGCTCTGGGGCCTTCCGTCTTGTCTGGGGACCCCGAGGAGGGAATCGGTGTTGTCTTCATCTGGGATGGCTCCCTTTTCCTTCCTTTGTCCTGTCCTTCTGTCTTGCTGCTCTGATTTGTACGATCCTTGAGGAATTGCCGGTGATTTAAACTTACGTTGCAACAGGTGGTTTTTCTTAAAATCATTAATGGAAGTAGAGTCGGCACACAATGTTAAACCAGTGTCAGGCGTTCGTCGTGGTGATTTGACAAATCTGTGTGTTACGCAGCGCTCACTGCGGTGAGTGTAGCCACCCTGTGTCTCCATACAACGTAATTACACTAGCGACTCTATTCCTTGTGCCATACCTTCATCCTCGTGACTTATTTATTTTATAACTGGAAGTTTGCACCTGGAAAAGGAGCCGGGGGGGTATTTATTTCTCTATTCTTTATTTTTTTTAATGTTTATTTGTTTTTGAGGGAGCGCAAGCTGGGGAGGGGCAGAGAGAGGGGGACAGAGAATCCAAAGCGGGTCGTGCGCTGACAGGCCGACCGCAGCAAGCCCTGTGCGGGGCTCGAACTCACAAACCGCGAGATCATGTCCTGAGCTGAAGTGGGATGCTCAGCCGGCCCAGCCACCCAGGCGCCCCTCTTCCTCTCTTCTTGCGAAGGCATGCGTTTGTTTACAGCAGTGGTTTCTTGGTTAGCGAAGCTTGCTAGTTCGCTTGGGTGCTTACTTATTTTTCTTTTCTCTGTTGACAAGAGGACTCTTTCTTCAGATGAGGAGTTACATTCAGCCCCAGTGTATAAAGCAGATAAAAGGGAAGTTCACAGATTTAAGAGTAGGGAAGGGCCCACCTGCCTGACTCTCCCCTCCCTGGCTTCCCTGGGCGGTTTCTGAGTCGCATCTGAGGTGTCCTGGGGTTCCACAAAGCCGCACTGCAGAGCTAAGCTCCTTACTTGTGAGAAAGCCCAGGCTTAGTGCAGACAAGTGCCCAGCCTTCTGCAGGGCCAGGCTGCTGCTCTCCTCAGCTCCTGGTCACTGTCGGCAATGGGCCGCTTCGGGAAGGTGCCGGGGAATAACAAGGGCTTCGGACAGACAAGCCAAGCTCGAGCCCAGACTCTGTAAACCAGTGGCTGGGAGCCCTTGGATAACATAGAACCTCTAGGGTGTTGTGGCCACCCAGCACCTGGTAGGGGCTCTACAGGTGGCGAATGCTTTTATTCAAGAAGCTAATGAAAGGGACCCAAGTCAGATAGACGGAGAATGACAGAGAAGGCAGTTCAGAGAAAGGCAATGAGTGCCGAGTAAGAGGAAGGACAGCGCAAGCCCCTTCTTGCCGCGTGCCGGGCCCCGGAATGCCCCCCACTCTGCAGAGAGGAGGTCATGGTCCTGGCCGCCCTCACCGGACTGTGGGGCACGTTGGAGAGGCCGGAGTGGGTGCTAGATAGAGGGCTCTGTGTCGGTGCTGCCTGCTGGCCGATGTCCCATCTCCTGGTGGGGGAGGCCTCAGGGGACTGGGGGTGGGGGAGAGGAAGTGAGCGGTTGAACTCGTGGTTCGCACTGTTTCTTCTGCGGCCGATGTAGCTACTGCAGCGTCCCTATTACCACACGCCCTGATTCTCTGATAAAGATGTCCAAGTTCTTTTCTCATCTGTGCTCAGTCATGTGGGCCCAAGATAAAGGACACTACGTGCTTTCCTTGGCCTTGGGGCTCCTGAGGCCTCAGCCTGCGAGAGGCTGGCTGTGTCAGAAGGGACAGGCGGTTTCCCCGGGATCAGTTAAGACCCCCTTCTGGAGAAGCAGGTGGGAGTCCCAGTGTCCTGTGACTCTGGATGACCCGTGATGGTGGCCTCTTCCTTAGATTCTCTGACTGGACAAAAGCTCGTGCTGTTGTCGTCGATGTTGTTACGTTATGTTTTTGGAAACAGCACAGCACAGTGGGAAAGACTCTGCGTGGGAAGGTGGGAATCAGGAAAACTGGGTTCTCTTCCCGGCCGTCAGTAACTCATCGTTTGGCTGTGGGCCTTGATTTCCTTATCTCTAAGTGACAGGAGTTGATGATAGAATCTGTAAGGTTGCATTCAACTTAGAAGTCCTGTATCTTTTTTCTTTTTTTTTCTTATTTTTTCCCCCTTTCCTGCTTTAGGTACTTATATCCAGGTTAAAGCTATAGAGAGTTGGCTAGATCTTCTGTATGGTTGTTTTATTGAGTTTAACTACGTGCTATTCATCACACAAGGAACTTTCAAATATTATTCAGTCCTCACAAAAGCATTGGTAGACATTATTTGTCTGTTTTGTAGATAAGGAAATTGAGGCTCAGAGATGTTAAACCAGTTGTGTAAAGCTCGGTGACCAATATGTGATGAAGCAAGTTACGGAACCCAGATCGTGATGCTCTGTGGCTGACCTTACCGATCTAGTCTTTATTGTGGGGCTTCCTTGGAAGGAGAACTCACTCTTTTAACCATCACATCTGTAAAGAGGTATTACATGCCCCTTCATGCTGTGTGCCGGGCCCCGGAACGCCCCCCACTCTGCAGAGAGGAGTCTTGGTCCTGGCTCCCCTCACCAGACTGTGGGGCACGTTTGAGAGGCAGGGGTGGGTGCTAGATATGGGGCTCTGTGTCACTGCTGCCCACTGGCCGATGTTCCCAGGATGATAGGGAAACTGACATTTATGAGACACTGGTGTGTGCTCAGTATTGTGCTAGAAACCTTCCATACGTGATGTCTTCCTGTGCCCATGAAAGTCATAAGGTGTGTGGTGTTATTAACATTCACAGATAAAAAACTCAGAGCAATAAAAGACTTGACTGAGCTCTCACAGCCAGGAATTGGTAACAGAAGATTTTAGACATAGGTTGTGGGTTACCAAAGACTTCTCTTTTCCTAGTTCACACTGTTTCTCAACTGGAGGTGGGCCAGGCGGCCCCTGGTCAAAGCCAAAAGGTGATGTCTTGGATGTGGGGAATCCTGTACAAATTCCTAGGAGTCTCAGAAATTTATGTCATGACAGAGAGCGAGGTGCCTGGCTCCCTGCTCCAGGACATAGTTGTTCCCAGCTTCCAGAAACTTCCCTTAGTCCATCCCAAGATGGTAGACTCATCCTATGTCCTTCCATCCCATGTTGACACACTCACGGGGGTACATACACACACACACACACACATGCACACACACACACACACGGTATCTCCCTTCAGTGTGGGTCTCTAGAAGACCTCTGGAGAGAGGAGACGGGACAAATACTTGTTAACTCACCTTCCCAGAGGAAGGCTGGGCTCCTATTTTCCAGATCCTTCCCGGGAGATGGAGCTCTCTGGAGGCTACTAAGAGGCCGGAGTAGTGATGATAGTTGTGAACAGGAACATTTTATCTCAACTTTAGAAACTGCTGGCTGAATCCAGGCTGCAGTCTCCATGAGGGCTGGTTTTTCATTCAGCTAAGATTGATTAAATTTCTCTTACATATCTAGCACATGGTAAGTGCTCAGTGTACATGTGGAATGAATGAATGAATGAATGAATGAATGACAGGTACAAGTTGCAAGTGAGAAAAGCCAATTCCAGTGAAACGAATTTTATAAAAACATTGGAAGAATACTGTTGAGCTCGTTGGAAGAGCGCTGGGGACAGTCTGTGGAGCTTGTTGGAAGGCTTAGGAAGAGTAGAAGTGAGGGTAGCTCTTCCAGAAACTGGCAGAGATCTCTGTTGGGTGCTGCCACCGGCTGACTCAGCTCCGTTCACTTTGCAATTCAAATTCCTCAGGGAGCTTGGCTCACGATTGATCCCCTTCACCTTCCCCACATGATTCTGGGAAGGTTATCTACATCAGGAAAGGTTTTCTGGGCAGGCATGTACACTCAGAGTATCTGTTATAGTAGATAAGGCAGCCCTGACCCTCCAGGGATTATAGCCAGTAGGGAAGGATTGATAAGTAAAGGAATAATTAACAGTTGGCTGTGTTGGATGCTATGGATTGTCTGCACAAAATCCATTGGAAGCTTAGGAGTTTTTATTTTTTTTTAATTTTTTTAAGATTTATTTATTTTTGAGAGAGAGAGGGAGAGAGAGGTTGTGGGGGAGAGGCAGAGAGAGAGGGAGACACAGAATCCAAAGCAGGCTCCAGGCTCTGAGCTATCAGCACAGAGCCCTCTATGGGACTCGAACCCTCGGACTGCGAGATCATGACCTGAACCGAAGTTGGATGCCCAATGGACCGAACCACCCAGGCGCCCCGCTTAGGGAGCTTTTAAATTTCATACGAGGAGGAAGTGTCAGGGAAGGCAGACAGAGAAGATGGTTCGAAATTGAATTTAATTTGTTTTTAATTTTTAATTTTTATAGAGGGAGGGAAGGGCAGAGAGACAGAGAGAGAGAGAGAGAGAGAGGGAGAGAGAGAGAATCCCAAGCAGGCCCCATGCCCAGCGCAGAGCCCTACACGGAGTTCAATCGCATGACCCTGGGAGCATGACCTGGGGCGAAATCAAGAGTCAGAGGCTCAACCGACTGAGCCACCCAGGTGCCCCCAAGATTGAATTTAAAGGCTAAGTAAAATTTTTCCGGTTGGACAAATGCATTTCAGGAAGAAGTCCTTGTGGGACAGTTCAGCAAATGAAAGATGGTAAGTCCAGGAACAGTGAGGAGTTCCAAGTGCCCGGTCTAGAGAGTATGTCTTAGAGGGGAGGAACATGGGCAGGGCCAGACCTCAATGGTCCCTGTGTGCTCTGTTGGGCATTGGGACTTTCAATCCCAGGAGAAGAACAGAAGGAATGACTTTTTAGGAAGATGGTTTTTGGGGGCTGTAGCACGGCCCTCAAATCCACCTCCTTTGAATGTGGCTGTTACGCTCAGGTTGCCGAAGGTTCCAGACAAGCCAGAGATTGAGACGATGGTGGAGCCAGTCAAAACAGACTTCCCAGGGGCGCCTGGGTGGCTCAGTCGGTTGAGCGGCTGACTTCAGCTCAGGTCATGATCTCACGATCTGTGAGTTCGAACCCCGCGTCGGGCACTGTGCTGACGGCTCAGAGCCTGGAGCCTGCTTCAGATTCTGTATCTCCCTCTCTCTCTGCCCTTCCCTTGCTCACTCTCTGTCTCTATGTCTCTCAAAAATAAAATAAAAACGCTAAAAAAATATTAAAAAAAAAACAGACTCCCCAGATATTTGGAGAGTCCAGATTTCAGTGGGAATTCCCAGTGGTACCATCATCTGTTGAAGGTTGGGGGGTTGGTAGCAGGTAAAGAAGAGAGGTCTCTGGTGGCTTTTGTTGCCCGTGGGGTTACGGGTGTTTGAGAGTGCTGTGTCTACTGCAGGGTGTGGAGAAGCAGGTGTAGGGGCTTTCCCCCTCCCCACCTCGACTGCCAAGAACCACTTCTCCCTCTGTGCTTAGGAACGGTTAGTGTGCAGCAATGGGGAGAATGTAGACACGGCTCAGGCCCTGGGTGCCGGGTGGGAATGGAAACACTTCCTTTAGATAGCCGTTCTGTGATTTTGTAGAGGAAGCGGAATGAGATCAAGAAACCTGGGGTCCCCAGGGATTGCTGGGGGCTGAGGGGAGAGCTTCCTTTTCCTTATAAACATGAGCTCTGACAGGGAATGACACACAGTGCTGTTTGTTTATTTTATTATTATTATTATTTTTTAAATAGGTGGTTAATGAAAACAGGAAAATATTGGCTCCTACTCTGAGAATTGGAAGCGAGTGCTTTAGAGGAATTGAGGCTAGAAACTGTTCTGATAGAGATCTCTGGTCAGGTAGATCACACATTTGAACACTGTGGAGAAGGGGTTAGGAACATGGGGTCCAAATCCAAAAGACAGGCTAGAATCTGCCTGTCTCCACATTTTTGCTGTGTGACTTCGGCCCAGTTGTTCAACCTCCCTGTTTTAGGTTCTCCAACTGGAATGAGGTATAATAACGTCACCAGTACCACTACCCCACCTCCAACAACAACAACAGTAATGGCACCTAGCATTTATTGAGTGCTCACAGTATGCCAGACACCATGCAATCATGTTTTAACATCCTTGTCTGATTTCTTTAACCACCCCCTGAAGGAGGTAGTGCATGTCGGCACTTTACAGATAGCGAAACCTGGCACAGCTTGCCCGTCCCTCTCTGCCTTCCTTCCCCCAACCCCCTGCCCAAAGTCAGTAAACGGTGCAGCTAGGGTTTAAATCCAGACAGTGTGATGGAGTCGATACAAAGCAGGGCTGTTCTGAATTTTAAAGGAGATTACATATGTTTAATGTCTAATACAGAGGCAGCTCCTGGTGAGTCTTCCAGTACCATTGGCTGTTTCTTGTGTTTTTAGCCTCACCTGTTCCTTTTTGTGCCTCACAGAAGCAGCTGACACAGGATGATGACGCTGACGAGGTCGAGGTCGCCATTGACAACACGGCTTTCATGGATGAGTTCTTTTCTGAGGTAGGCGACCTTCCTGTGCTTTTTTCTGAACGTACATAAGGAAACACAGCTTCCTGCGTAAAGAATAAAACTCGGCTCTTTCGGGGGTAGCAGAGGAAAGTCGGTCTTTTCCTGGGGTGAGGTGGCCAGACCAAGAAGTTACTGGGAGATTCTCTTCTATACTTACTTGGGAGGGTTTGGATTTTTAATCTTCTCGAGAAAGTCGGCAGAAGCTAAATGATATGTGATTAACGAGATGCTTTTAAAGTCTTATGCTGCATGGTAACATTTTAATGATATCTTTTCTTGCCTAAGGTGCATAATTTCAATACTGAATCAACCATGGGGTCACAGCTATGAGTATAAAAAAAAAGCCAAAAAACCCAAAAAACTAGAATATCCTTATGCCTGTGATTCAGATAGATCAGATTTCTTATTTCCAAAAATTCAGGGCCTTTGACTTAATTCTAATGAAAACTGAGAAACGAAGAAACCACTAGTTTATTTTTTTTTTCAAGTTCAACAGGCTTGAGAAATGGGTTGCCCTCGTCTACAGATTCATGTAATCTTGGATCTTGAAGGTCCTTGTTGAGGGAGACTGTGGCCGATGGTGAGTGGTGGGGTTCAAATCTCTGCCCGCTTCTGACCAGCTGATGATTTTGCCAGCGGTCTTTCACACACTTGGTTTCCTTATCCTCAAATTGGGAGTGATGATGTAATCCCCTCTAGGGCTCCTGTGAGGATTAAATGGAATCATCTTTGTAAAGCATTCAGTGTAGCATCTGACATGTACGTGCCTGGCAAATGGCCTCCCAGAACAGAACAAAAGCATGCAAAGTTCAGTCATGGAAGTTTCTGCCATCGTACTGTGGTTTCTTTGTTTAGGCTTTTTATTTTGTTGGAAGGAAGACAAGAGGCGCCATATTGTTTCCGTAGGAGGAATGTGGGCACCTCCTGTCTCTAGATTGTGGATGTGGAAAGTCACCCTCTAGCTCGCGGGGCTGGCGGTTCACGGCAGTTCCTCCTGCTGGTGTAGGTGGCCGGTGTAGGAGTGGACTGGAGTATGCGTCGGCCTGATCGGGAGGTTAGCTGTGAACGCTCCACAGCTCCCCACGCTCTCCATGGGTGCGTCTGTCCTTTTGGCCGAGAAGTTGTGGTGAGACTGGAGAGCACGGGGTTTTGTGAGGCCAGTGCTGTTGCAGGTGCGGATGGTGGAAGGAGAATGCCTTCTCAGTGGTGGGGAGGACTACAGGCATTGTTCGACGCCACCGTTGCTTGCTCCTCTGATCTTGCCTTGGATAGCCAGATACACTAAGGAACTTCTTCCCTAAGATAAGGCGGCTTCGCCAATAACGGTGTTCTGCCACTTCTCCTAACCCAGCAGGAGGGTCCCCGAAGGGCAGTATCCCCTGTGAAGTGGGAAGAAGGTGTGCCTTCCCGACATGGTCTCAGTTCATCCTCATGCATTTAATAGCGGTTGACTTTGGTTAAGTCACTGAACCCACCTGGGCCTCTAATTCTTGCTGCAAATTGGGAATGTTAGTACTTATCTTTCAAGGTTATTGTGAGGATAACATGAGGGTCACACATCTGGAATGTGTTTGTTTTGTTTGTTTCTTTTGAGAGAGAGAGAGAGCATGAGCATGCATGATGGGAGGGCAGAGAGAGAGAGAGAGAGAGAGAGAGAGCGAGAGAGAGAATCCCAAGTAGGCTCTCTGTACCCACGAACTTTGAGATCATGACCTGAGCCAAAGTCAAGAGTTGACACCTAAGCCATCCAGGTGCCTCTGGAAAGTGTTCTTTAAACAGAAAAATGCTGGCTAGATAGTTACTTTTGGAGGCTTGGCAAGGCCTCAGGGGCTATTTTTGTTGTTGTTTTTTGCTTTTTTGTCAGGTGCTTTTCTGTCATTTAGGAAAAAAAACCCTATCATATTTGGGGTGGAGAAGAGGACCGCCTGGTGGGGCGGAAGGAGCATCTCCTTTGAAACGGAGCTCCTGGTCTGCTGCCGGCTGTGATCTCGGGCACATCCCTCGACTCCCCTCAGTCCCCACGAGCTTATCTGTGAACCGGGGAGCAGCATCTTCGCTCACAGGTTCGCTGGGGAGTAAACGAGCAGACCCTCAGAAAGTGCTCAGTGTCGGCTTAGGAAAATGTTACCGCCCTGCTTTCCACGTGATGGAGCCCCAGCAGGGTAATGTCGCAGCGGGGCAGAGAGGCCGCGGACCACAGGAAGAGGCCACGCAGGCTCCGGGCGCCCACGGATCCTGGGCGTGATCTCAGCTCTGCCATTACCAGCAGTGTAACTTTGGAAAAGCTGTCTCGCCACTCCTAACCCCAGCTCCCTCTAAGACAGGAATAGCAGTGTTAACCTGCTGGGTATTTCAGAGGTAAATCGAGAAAGTACGCGGCTGTCCCTAGCACAGCGCCTGACGTATACTGAGTAGGTCTCCAGTCAGGGTTAGCTGTCGTCACTGTTCCGTTCCTGACGTGTTAGGGAATGGGGCCCGGAAATAGCCTTGAAAGGGGGATAGAGCACAAGCCAGGGCCTGGGGGTTTGGGGAACGCGGGGGGCTCTCCCCACATGCGGCTGGGGAGCACACCAAGGGCGTCCCGAGGGACACGGCTGAGTAGCCTGCTTGGGAAGGCACTCTTGGGGCAAAACCTGCTGTTTGGACTTGTTCCAACAAGCAGGCTGTTTGTCGAGGACCGATTGTGGGAACCGCAACCCGGTCAGAGAGGCGTGTGCGACGGGCAGGTGAAGTCACGGGACGAGGAAGTTTTCAAAATGTGCACCTCGCTGTTGAAGGCCCAAAGGGCTCTTCCAGCTTCTCGGCTGTCACGGGAAAGAATTGGCCCGTGGGTTTTTCAGGCCTTCCTTGGATGAGTAAGCCGGGGGTCTAGTAAATGATAAACCTCGGGTTATTGTCTAATTCGTGGTCGCCTGTATTTTCTTTGCTCTGCTTGCTCAGTTGGAAGAGAGGACGAATTTTCCGAGGCAGAAACATTAGGGGCTTATTCTTTGTATTTATTCGTGCATGCATCCAAATGCACAAGAGCACGTGTCTTCCACACAGCGTGTGCAGTGCTGGGGCGAACAGCCTTCTGTGTGACGGGGTCCTGTGCCCTCTGGTGTCTCTTTATCTAGCGAGGATGACAGAAATTTTTAGAAAGTCATGATCACAGCAATGTCAGCAAGGTCCTTGGGGAGCACAGAAGGGGTACCGTTAAATTCTGCCTGAATTTAAGGCAGAGAGGGAGAGGTAAGGTGGGGGAGGCCTCCGTGGTTCCTACCTAGACCTGCTTCTCAGAATCACCTGGGGAGCCTTTCGCACATCCGCATGCCTAGTTCAGAGGGCCTGCAATGGCTTAGACTTTCGGATTTTGAGGAAGTCTGTCCAGATGATTCTTTTGCTTCTGTAATCATGAAACGCTACAGGGTGACGGGGGGCCTTTGAAGGTGTTAAGCGAGGAAATGCTGGAATCAGAGTGTGTTTTAGGAAAATCATTCTGGTGGCAGCTCGTGGAGGACAGGGAAGGCTGGAAATGGAAAGACTAGCCAGTCGGCTGGTGCAGTGGCCTGTGGGACGGAGGACGAGCGCTCTGACCCGGACCTGGGGCCCTGGCAGCCGCAGGGCGTATCATCCAGGGATGCTTTTGAGTATCTGTGGCTTGAGCAAGAAAGGTGTGTGATCATTTCACACATGAAGAAGTCTGCAGTTGGCGTGGTGGGGTGAGTCGGAGGTGGTGGGGTGTTAGGTCAGCATCTTGGTGACCCTCCTGGCTTTTCCCTTGGCATTGGGAGTGGAGTCTGTTCCGACTACTGATTGCTGTATGACAATTCCCCCCAACCTTGAGGGCTGTAAGACAGCCATTGTGTAGAGCAGACAGAGTCTGTAGGCTAGGAGTTCGGGCACAGGGCACAGCGGAGGTGGGTGATTTTCGCTCCTCAGTTTCTGGGGACTTAGCTGGGAAGACCTGAACAGCTGGATGCTGGAACCTTACAGAGAGTTCTTTATTCAAACGTCTGGCGACTCAAGGAAAAGCTCCGTAGAGACCCTCAGTTGGAGTACCTATGCCTGACCTGTTTCTGTGGCTTGGGCTTCTTAGCATGGCCAGCCTAGGATCATTGGGGTGTCACATGGAGCCTCATGGCTCCCACGCCAGGTTCCTGCTGTGTCAGTCATGTGGGACATCACTTCTGTGCTCTGATGTCGAAGCAGACACAAGCCTTCCAGGGTCAAGAGAGTGGTGCTTACATACTCCCTCTCAGTGGGAGGATCATGAAAGAATTGGCGCCATGTTTGGAAACTTCCAGAACCACAGCTCCAGATGACACCAGCATCACAAGAAGTAGAAAGAGGGAAGGCAGAGATGTCCTCCAGTCCTCTTATCAGGCAGGAAAACTCCCCAAATGCTCTAAGCTGACTTCCCCTTGTGGCCCATTGACCAACAACAGATCACATGGTCACGGCCACTCTTAGTTGGGAGGGACACCAGGGAAGTGAGTACTTAGCGAAGGGACAGTGTTGCCAGGATTGACATAGAACTGATCATGATTCATCGCCTGGGGCTGGCAACATTGCTGCCCAAGCAAAATTAGAGTTCTGTTAACAAGAAAGGGCAGGGGCAGGGGATGGCTATTTGGTGCATCCAGCTACTGTCATCGGTGGTGTCTGAGATGCCAGAAGGCTTCAGTGAGCAACTATAACTGAAAGATGCTTTATACTCTTTTCCTCCCTTGAGGACTTAAAATGCACATTTACTTATTAAAGGCTCTGAGAAGTCCTGTAATAAAGAAACTTGCTTACCTTGCTCATCTCCGCATTTATTTTTTCACAGAACCCTTTCTGACAAGTAACTTCTATTAGCAAGGATGAATGATTACATTTCAGAAAATACTATTATAAAGTTTTGTGTGTTTTGGAGGGTGGTGTTTTAAAAAAATATACGAAACTGGTCTGCAGTTGTATATGAAGCATGCTTGTCTCCTGAAGTTACTTGTATTCATTTATTTACTCACTCACTAACTGTACAGCCAGCGGTGCCCCATCTGTGGCCAGCAGTGGGCGTGGCCAGCAGTGGGCGTGGCCAGCAGTGGGCGTGGCCAGCAGTGGGCGTGAAGTAGTGCAGGCAGAAAGAGACATGGTCCGAGCCCTTGAGGTCCGCACTGAGTCAGGGCTGGGACAGGTGAGAGTGGAGGGCGCGTGTGCAAGGTGCAGTGGGGCCTTGAGGGCGGGGCCGTGCCTGCTCAGAGGAACTGGGAGGGGAGCAGCCGCGAAAGCAGAGGCCTTTCCGCGAAGGTTTGATTTTCGTTAGAACGAAGAACCTCAACATGAACGTAACACAGAAACCGAGGCATCAGGTCAAATCTAACAGGTTAAGTACTCTCTCATTCCTTCTTCAGGTGGAGTATGTGGGTGAGCAGGTGAGCCGGTCGGTTCCGCGTGTCTGGGCTCCTTCAGGAGGCTGCACGGAGCTCTTGCCGGTCATGCGCTCGTTTGCTCTCAGGCCCGTCCCCTACCCTCCCTGTGCTCCGCTCAGTCCCCGTGTTCCCTTGCCAGCTGGCTTTGGTGTGTTTGACATAGGGGACACACTGGCAGAAGACTCTAGAAGGAGGGAAGAGGCCCTGGGTTTCCTCCCCAGACATGTCTCCTCCATGGCCTCAGCTTTTGCCGGGTAGACCCTGCCTCCATGGGGCCTGTGCTGCGGGGGAGCTCCATCATGGTCCGGCTCCGATCAGAGGGGCCCTGGCTTGGGCTCTGGCGACCCTGCTGTTGATAATTTCCAGAATGCGTCACCAGCCTCTATGTGGCTTCTCAGCCCTTCCATCCCCGTGGAAAGAATTCCCCACGCTCTCTTATTTTGGCTAAAATAACTAGATAGGTTGTTGTTTTCCTGACCAAATTTTGAGTGATGCAAAGCCCAAATGCACTTAATGGATTTGAGATTATTGTCTGAGAATACTAGTTCTCGCTGGTCAGGGTCACTCTGAGATTGTTCCTTTCTTTGCATTCATGGATGGGATGTCCCATTGCTTTATCACGGGTCTCCCTAAAACCCCTGACCCGTTTGTCTTCTGTTGCTTGGACTGAGACCTCTCTGCCCTTTCTCGTCAGTGTGTGTTCGTTTTCCAGAGCAAAGAAGCAAACAAATCAACAAGGACATGTCTGAGAACTTGTAACATAGGGACTGTTTGGGATTCTGCTTATTTTGGGAAATAGTACAGGTGTGTGAATTGTGAAAAGTAGGAGTCATTTATTTGACCCTTACTGTCCCTTTCCTTTGTCACCTTAACGGGGTGGCACATGAATAAATATGCACATGAATTAATTAATGCCTAACTAGAGGTACAGAGTATGTGGGAGCTTACAGACTCATTCTTAAGTAGAACGGACAAAGCCTTCCTCCCTCCCCCTGGGCAATCTACCACTTCCCCGGAGTAGGACTCTCCCTGCTTTCCATGATCTAATTCGATTCCACTGGCTACTTAGGTCCAGAAGGAAGAGGCCATCCATGCCCTGAAAATAACTCCCTCCTTTTAGTCAGACAGTGGAGAGTAGTATAATATGGTCGTCGTTGGTTCCCCGAGGCAACACCCAACGTGAAGAGTGGCTGACTAGCTGTCCTACTTGACCTCCTTGGGTGGCTGCTGACAGCATCACGGGGTGTGTCGTTGACACTGGGGATTGCTGTGGGGCTTCAATGGGACGTGCTTGTGAAGGCACAGCAGAGCACCTGGCCCGTAGTGAGCGGGCAGCAGTTGCTGGCTCTTCCGGGATTTCTCAGTATCATAATACTCAGCACGTACTTTGCGTTAAGTACTTGACATGTATTATCTCCTGTCATCCCCACGAAAAACTCTGTGTCTTTGTTTTTCTTTGGAAGTGCTGGTCTTCCTCCAAGGTGACTTTCTGGGTATTTCGTGGTGGCAGCTATGTGCAGTTAATTTTCTTTTGTGCATTTGCCAAATAACCAAAGAATCATGGGAGGAGGGGGGAACTTAGTATGAAATCTAGGTTCCTAACTCTGGGAGGTGGGAAATATGATAATCCTCAGTTTCACAGATATGAGAACCAGGGCTGGGGGTGTGTGTGGGGTGAGCAGAGATTGTTCAAGGTCATAAAACTGCTGGAAGGTGGAACTGAAACTTGACCTTGGCCTGTTTGATTCTAACATTTTCTTTCCTTTCTTTTTTGTTTTCTGTTCTTTTTTCTTTTATTTCCTTTCTTTTTCTTTCTTTTGTTTATTTATTTTGTGAGAGGGAGAGAGATAAGAGCATGAGTGGGGGAGGGGCAGAGAGGAGAGGGAGAGAGAATCCCAAGCAGGCTCTACACTGTCAATGCGGAGCCTGACATGGGCCTCCGTCTCGTGAATGGAGAGATCATGACCTGAGCTGAAGTCAAGAGTCAGACGATTAACAGACTGAGCCCCCCAGGCACCTTGATTATAACATTTTCTGAGCTATACTGTCTGGATGGCCACATTACTGACAAATCGTTGAAAAATCCATTTTAAAATGTAACATGCAATAGGCAGGCACCGAGGAGGTGCTGGCTGCAAATTTAGCATGGTGATTAAAAAACCACAACTTTCTGGTTGGTTCCCTCAATCAATCAGCAGCGTTTCTTGGGCACTCTTGGTGTATAAGGCTCTCTTGTCGGGAGCCTTGGTTAGAGAACGAAGGAGTAAGGTACATGATCCCAGGGAAAGGCAGCTGAGGCAGTCTCACAAGACAGGGAGTGGACCAAGGGCATTAACCGGACACCGGCTCAGCACACAGGGACTCGGGAGAGAGGATAGAGGACCTTCCTCTCGTCAGTGGTTCTTGTGTGTTTTTTTTTTTTTTTAAATATTATTTATTGTTGAGAGAGAGAGAGAGTGTATGAACTGGGGAGACACAGAATCCAAAACAGCCTCCACGCTCTGAGCTGTCAGCACAGAGCCCAACGTGGGGCTTGAACTCATGAACCGAGAGATCATGACCTGAGCCGAAGTCGGACGATTAACCAACTGAGCCACCCAGGCACCCCGGTTCTTGTGCCTTTATTCCTGGTTCAGGAGACAGGGTTCAGTGTCCAACAGATGCCTGCTTTTACTTCTTTCCGCAGTATGTCTTGAGGGAGTTCCTGTCCTACGAGGTCGGTGTTCTCAGGCACGAAAAGGAGCAAGTGATGGCGACCACACACAAGGGCTGTTGAAGGAACTTGTTTCTGACACACGTATTTGTTAAATCAATTCAGTTCCTTGTATAAGGCAGTGTCAGGATATTTAAAAACAACCCCAAACAAACACAAACAGCCCTTGACCCTTTAGATTCATAAAAGATTTCATACTAGGTTCCCCCTCCCCCCACGACTCTTTGGTTATCTGGCAAAGGTACGTGAGAAAATGAATTGCACGCAGCTGCCGCCACGAAATCCCCAGAAAGTCACCTTGGAAGAAGACCAGCGCTTCCAAGGAAAAACAAAGACACGGAGTTCAGAAAAAGAAGGAAGCTTTGTGATTGGCCAATTCCCATCCTGAAGTGCTAGATGGGTGCTGTGATTATTTGGTGAATTGGCTAAGTTACTGGAGTGCTAAATCAGAGTCCCTGAAATGCCTCCAGGTGGTGGGGTCGCGGAGGCCTGAGCAAGGCAGCAGCCGGCTCCACTGGGTGGAGGAAGGAGGAGGTGAGAGCCATGCTTCCTGGGCTGGGAAGTCCCACTGGCAGGCTGGGGACAGAGCAGCCAGGGTCTAGCTTTCTCATCTACAGGGTCGGATAGGCCGTCTACCGCCTGGTCTCCAGATGTCT
Organism: Paguma larvata; assembly: GCA_030068075.1. NCBI lineage: Eukaryota > Metazoa > Chordata > Mammalia > Carnivora > Viverridae > Paguma > Paguma larvata. The sequence goes on along the minus strand of JAINVK010001138.1, from coordinate 63,427 downwards.
GGAGTGACTCTGAACTTGAGGCCCGGCAGCTAACAGCTTCCTATCTCGTCTTTCTATCATTGACCAAAGTTCAGGTCATGAAGCTCTTCCACTTTATGAAATAATATTCTGGAAAATATTTTCTGAGACCTCTAATGCACCGAACATGCAAAATCCAAGGACTTATGGTCCGTTAAACTGTGTTAAACTCTTTTCATTTTATATTTTATTTTATTTATTATTTTTTTTAATTTTTTTAACGTTTATTTATTATTGAGAGACAGAGGGAGACAGAGCATGAGCATGGGAGAGGCAGAGAGAGGGGGAGACACAGAATCCGAAGCAGGCTCTAGGCTCTGAGCTGCCAGCACAGAGCCTGACGTGGGGCTTGAACACACAGACTGTGAGATCATGACCTGAGCTGAAGTCAGATGCTTAACCGACTGAGCCACCCAGGCGCCCCTGTTAAATCCTTTTTAAAGTGGTCTGTGCATTTAATCCTAGAGAACCTTTTTTCTCAGTCTTGTTGGATGCGGTGGGATTCCTTTGGCAAGACAGTCACAAGCTGGAAATGGGAACATGATCTGATGGACGTGGTTTCGATGTGAGAGATGAAGGGAAGGGATCATCATAAGGTGGAGATTTCTTGGTTCACCCAAGGGCCTGAGTCTGAGGTGGTTACACCTCTGGAGCCTGTCAGCATCCCAGGTGGTAACCCGGGCCCTTTGTGGAGCTGGGCAGGTCCGGGATTCTGCTAGAAGTGGAACAGGATGGAAAAGTCAAAAGATCAAGTCCTAGACGCAGTGCAGAGAGCATCCGCGTTTGAGCGCCGACCCAACCACCACCTGGGACCTATGACCTCTTTAACTTTTATGTTCTTTGTGTGACTAACGGTGCCCCTGCACTAGCATGGACGGTTTGCCAGGTGTGTGGGTAGCTACTTGGGTTTGGATTTATACCCTCATGATACGATGACACCGAAATTTTATTCTACATCTTTTAAGCAAGTGATTCCACTCTCAAACTGCGGTTCATCAAGACCGAGGTATTTGTAGAGGGGCAGAGACCACGGCTCCTTTGGCAAAAGTGCTGATTTGACGGTTAGGGAACTCCACTTTTGTTTTTCCCGGAGAAAATCTGGAGAAAAATGACCAGGATTTCAAAAACAGGTGAATTATTTGCCAGAGGACAGGCGTGCTGGACAGTCCATGCTGAGCTGTGTTTTATCTCTGATGTTAAGATCCTACCAGATGGTACTTTACAAGGTTTGTGAACTGCCGCGGTGTCCACAAGCCCCGCCTTCTGGAAGCGTGGCAGGCTAGACCTGGGGGGTGGACAGAGGAGGTCTCTGGGACTCTCGCCCCGGCAGGGACCGTGGCGCCTTGCAGGAGCTGGGGTGGCACTTAGTGATGTGATCTCGTGAGTGTCTGGCGGTCCTGCTCTCTCCGGGAATGAAGCGCCGCTGGAAATATTTTGTGGTGCACCCAGTGCCTCATCAGGAACCTCAGTCGTGTGCAGAAATGGTCCGTGGCTGGAGTGTCTGGAGGCTGATCGCCTGAGGGAACGGGCTAGTAAGAGGCATTCCAGCAGAACGCATCCCAGGGGCTCCCGTGTCTCCTGAGGTGCCCGTGCTCGGTCTCTTTCTCCCTCTCCATCTCTTCTGTGTTTTACTTTCTCCATCAGTTCTCTCCCGTTCACTGCTTTTCTTCCCCTCTCCCCTTCCCCTCTCCCCTTCCCCTCTCCCCTTCCCCTCTCCCCTTCCCCTCTCCCCTCTCCCCTTCCCCTCTCCCCTTCCCCTCTCCCCTTCCCCTCTCCCCTCTCCCCTCTCCCTCTCCCCTTCCCCTCTCCCCTTCCCCTCTCCCCTCTCCCCTATCCCTCTCCCGTATCCCTCTCCCCTCTCCCCTCTCCCCTTCCCCTCTCCCCTTCCCCTCTCCCCTCTCCCCTTCCCCTCTCCCCTATCCTCCCTCTCTGCCATCCTGGTTCTGGGGGCGGCTGCTGGGTCTGCCTGATGGGATATGTGTTGGGCCTTGACCTCCAACTCGTCTTCGTGGGTTTTCCTGGCTCTTCTTGACTCCAGCCTGCCTCCCGCCCCAGGTGGGCCCGTGCGCTCCTCTCCGGGATCAAGGGGGGTGGGTCTTCGGTGACTGCTCTGGACGTTGGTTTATCTGCCACGCCAGGGGTCCTCACTGGGCAGCAGCAGATTTTCTAGCCCTCACGTTGCTCCACGGGCCCCGAACGCCGGCAGCTTTCCCCCAGGGACCTCTGCTTAGGTTTCCTCTCCGTCATGGCTATGCTCTTCCTGTCCCAACAATGGCCGTCGTCTTTTTGATTCTAGATCGAGGAGACTCGGCTCAACATCGACAAGATCTCAGAGCACGTGGAGGAGGCTAAGAAACTCTACAGTGTCATCCTGTCGGCACCGATTCCTGAGCCAAGTGAGCATTTACTCGGAGCTTCGTTGCCCGGCGATGGCCCTTGGCATTGGGGCTGAGGCAGCCCCGTTGTCCTCCCTCCTGGGAGTGGCGGAGAGCGCCCGCCCCACACTGCACTACACACGCGCACGCGTCGGGTCCTCTTTCCTTTTCCTCCCCGCCGCAGCCAGCTCCTCTCTTCGCAGCCCTGCTGCATCCTTGTGGTCAAACGCTGCTCCCCGTCCCATCCAGTCCCTCTCGTGACCCACGGTGATGCTTCCTGCTTCTCATGTCCCTCATCTCCGTCCCATGGCTGTGCCTTTGTGGGTCCTGTTTGCCGGCCCCCTTCCAAATCCTGCCAGACCAAGGCTGTCTTTTTTTCTGTGAGGTGTTTCAGAATGGGTCAGGCCGACTTCAGTCCCTCCCATCCTGAGAGTCCCATCTGTTACCGCCAGCCCGGCAGACTTTTTCACATTTTTCCAGTAGGGTCAGGGCTATATTTTAGGTTCCTTAAGGACAAGGAATGAGCCAGACACTCTGTCATTTCACTCTGAACTGTTCAGTGGCTCTGTGGTGCCTGAAGGTTAAAGCCGGAACGTTTGAGCGGAATCCCTCTAGACTGTGCTAGTGGCTCTCCACTAACACCCTGCGCACACCTTCACCAGAACTCACACCTTACTCCACACCGCACATTTGGACTGCTGATTTATTTGTCCCTTGTCCCCCCAGTAGACCTCTTGAAGGCAGGATCTATATCTTCTCTCTGAAGTGTGGGTGCCTAGCTCAGTTCTAAGCTTGTAGCAGGTGCCAAAGGATTTTTTTTTTAATGTTTATTTTTGAGAGAGAGAGTGTGAGCAGGGGAGAGACAGAGAGACTCCCAAGCAGGCTCCGCACTGTCAGCACAGAGCCTGATGTGGAGCTCAAATTCACAAACCACGAGGTCATGACCTGAGCCGAAGTCGGATACCTAACTGACTGAGCCACCCAGGCGCCCCTAGGATGGTTTTCGAGTGAATCGTCATGGCTAATACTTAATTTGCTCCATTCGCCCTAGAATAGAATCGTGCCCATAGTAGGTATATCATAAACGTTTGCCTGAACCTAAATTGATGAACCTAGGGTTGAAATCCCTTTTCCTAAGAGGCCCCATGAAACCCTTTCCTACTTTTGAGCTGAAGCCGCCATGGTAAACCAGATGATTTCCTCAAAAAGGAATCTCATAGTTTTGTGTGTGCCCGAGAATTACTTGGAAAAGCTTGTTAAAAAGACAGCTTGTAGGGCTCCAGCCCTGGGTGTTTTTATTCCCTAGGTCTGGGACTGAGTGCCCGGAAAATGCCCTTCAAATTAGCTGTCTGTGGCTCCAGTGACAGATGTCCGGGGAACACCTCACGATACATACTGCTCCGGGCGATGGGTACCTGCCAAAGCTCCTACCTCTGTTGCCTGGTACAGCTCACAAAGCAACGAGCCTTTCTGACTGATTCTCTCGCCTTTGTTAACCCAGAAACCAAGGACGACCTAGAGCAGCTCACGACCGAGATCAAGAAAAGAGCCAACAACGTCCGGAACAAACTGAAGAGTAAGAAGGGAGCGAGGGGAACAAGCCAACCCCCGCTACCACCCCTCTCTTATCTGCCGTGGGGCCCGGCTCTTCTGGACCGAGATGCGTCCGGATGATGCACGTCCCACCTTAGCCCGTGGTTTGGGCACTGCCCCAGCAGGTCTGCCTGTCCTGGAACCAGGGCCGTAGGTGAAAGAGAGCAGAACCGACGTCTGCTTCCTGCTGCCGAGTCACCCTGCGACTCAGTGCTTTCACTTCGTCCCTTGACTTTTACTGGTTCCGTTTCCCCAGCTGTACGTGTGAACAGTGATGACAGGGCTGTCTAGATGCAGAACATCTTCTTCTTTTTTTTTTTAATGCTTTATTTATTTTTGAGAGAGAGGGAGACAGAGTGTGAGTGGGGGAGGGGCGGAGAGAGAGGGAGACACAGAATCCGAAGCAGGCTCCAGGCTCTGAGCCGTCAGCACAGAGCCCGACGCGGGGCTTGAACTCACGAACTGCGAGATCATGACCTGAGCCGAAGTCGGCCGCGTAACCGACTGAGCCACCCAGGCGCCCCTGATCATCGTATTCTTCAGGCTACAGACATTTCTTGGGGAGCTAGGTCTGCCACCCTTCCACCCCCTACCCCTTGTTCAGGAAGGCCGCCGTCATAGACCGAGCTCTCCCTGCGGCCCAAAAGCTCTCTTTGTGCCAGCTGCATTTTTGCGCAGTTGGTTTGGGAATGCAGATGTTAGTCAGAAGGTGGAGGCAGCATTTATCATTTCTTTCCCCCAAACAAATCACACACCTGTTCTCGTGGGTGGAGGTGGAGGTCGTCGCCACAAGAGTGTGAGAAGGTCTGTGTACGTTCTCATTCGCTGCACACGTGGGTGCCGTGTGGGAGGTGCTGTCGTCGCTCCAGTCTACAGACCAGGGAGCAGGAGCACTCAGAGAGGGGACGCGGCCTCCCCCCAGAGTCACGCAGCTAGCGAGTGGCGGGATTTGAGCCCGAGTCTCGCGGTGACAGACTCTTGCTGGAGCCGCTGTGCTGAGGGGCAGTCAGGAGAGCTGGTACAGGGAAGGGCTGGGAGGCAAGGCCTGGGGCTCACGTGTGAGCTGACAGCTCGGGATCGCAGCTGCCTCTCGTGCCTCTCGGCGGGCTGGGGGTGAGCGGTGGGCTGGGGTGAGGGGGTGCGCGGGGAGCCGTGCAGCGAGCGGTGTGCTTCCTCGGGGAGAGGGCGCCGTGCTGCTGGCATAGCCTCGCTCCGCCCTGCAGGTATGGAGAGGCACATTGAGGAGGATGACGTGCGGTCGTCGGCAGACCTTCGGATTCGGAAATCCCAGGTAGGCCTTTCCCTGGTCTGAGGCTCGTCCCGTCCGGTCTTAATTTTTTTGTTCTTAGCTGCAGAGTCTTTTTAATTTTGTTTTATTTTACTTTATTTTTTTAAATGTTTGTTTTTGAGAGGAGGGAAGAGAGAGAAAATTCCAAGCAGGCTCCCGAGCTGTCAGCACAGAGCCCGGCACAGGGCTCGAACCCGTGAACCATGAGACGATGACCTGAGCTGAAGTCGGACACTTAGCTGGCTGAGCCACCCAGGCACCGATCTATTTTTTTTTTTTTTTTTTAAAGTACAGTTCTTATTTGGACTCATTTTGAAGAACTGGTGAAGGAGAGCTGCCTGGGCTGTGGCAGGGGAGGGGCCGGAACACCGTCTGCTTCTCTAAGGAGGCCCCCCGGAGAGCTTCCCAGGACCCGCCCCAGGGCACAGCTTCAGGTTTAGTGTGCTTCCTGTTTTACAGGAGAGGAAATGGAGGTCTTCTCTGTAAAGATTGTCGGTCGTTAGTTGTCCAGTGTGGACTGAGGCTCTTTGGTGGTCATGAGAGACGTGATCCTTGTCCTTAAAGAACGGGCATGGCGTTCAGGTGGCCCGAGGAAGCTATCACAGAGGACCCGGCCGGAGAGCAGTGTGAGAACACAGTGAAACACACGGTGCTCTCAGCGTCCTCAGAGCTCGGGAGGAACTGGGGGTAGCCAGAGGAGCTGGGCCTTGGATGGGCAAGAGTGGCACTGTGGACAGACTCGGGGGCAGGAGTGAGGGGTGTGTCAGTGGCAGTAGTGGTGGTGACGGTGGTGGGTGGGGAGGAGGGGCTGGCCTGGAGAGAACAGCCTAAGCTGATTGGGGGACAGTGGCTGCGGAGTTTTGGCAGAGAATGTAGCGCTGTAGTCCAGCGGCCTTTGAATACCTGCCCAGGGCACCTGGATATGATCAGGTAGCCTGCGTGCATTTGCTTCCGCTTGCAGTCTGTCAGGAGATAGTCTGGGGGCCTCCTGAAAGCTGGAGCGGAGTGGGGAAGGGGCGAGAGGCAGGTGGGCTCTTGCTGGGCTTTTGCCGTGATTCTGGTCTGAACGTGCGTGCTGGTGGTGTGGGCTGATTTTGCACAGGAGAAGCCAGTAGGCCTTGATGTGGAGAGTTGGGCAAGGAATAAAAATCACAGTAAAGATGTGAATGCGGGCACACAGGGCCGTGGAGCGAATGCCTGGAGCCATAAGCGGGAGACGTTAGGGAGATTCGGTTGGGTAAGAACTCAAGAATTTTGGCAGGTGTTGCATGCAGGAGGGGAGTCTGGCAGCTTTAGAAAGCCAGCCAGGGGTGGTGCCAGGAAAATGCGGCTAGTCGTGTGGCTGCAGGGCTCTCCGGTGGCCCGACTGCCATGCGAGGTCAGCAGGGCAGGTGAGCATGCGAACACATGGCTCGGAAAGGTGAGCGGACTCTCCCGGTGGTGTGAAGTGAGGGAAGCGGAAAGCTGAGCCTCACACCCGCTCTTTGATTCCAAGTCCTGTGCTGCCGCAGGCTGGGCCACGTGGGGCCGGGGTGCAGGCTCCGCCGCTCCTGGGGGCTCACCGCACTTGGCCTGGTTCCCACAGCACTCCGTCCTGTCCCGGAAGTTTGTGGAGGTGATGACCAAATACAACGAGGCTCAGGTGGACTTCCGTGAACGCAGCAAAGGGAGAATCCAGCGGCAGCTTGAAATCAGTATGTGTTTGATGTTTGGCCGCGTGTCCCTTCGCCTTTCTCTGCCACCTGGCTGTCCATCCCAAGTCCGGAGATCCCGGGGAGCCAGTGGCAGCTCACCCAAACCCAGGGGAGGTGTTGGGGCACCAGCGTATCTGGTGCAGCATCGTGGGTGACAAGGTGGCACGGTTCTTGTTAGGCTCCTGTGGGCGCCAGCAGTTCCTCGAGTTCCTCACAGAGTCTCCTAGGGACTCATGACGTCTTGTCTTACTCTCTCTTTTTCAATGTTTATTTTTGAGAGAGAGAGAAAGAGAGAGTGAGCACAAGTGGGGAGGGGCAGAGAGAGAGGGAGAAAGAATCCAAAGCAGGTTCTGTGCTGTCAGCGCAGAGCCTGATGTGAGGCTCAAACTCACAAACTGTGAGATCGTGACCTGAGCTGAAATCCAGAGTCAGATGCTTAACCAACCAAACCACCCAGGCGCCCCTCCTTTTGTCGCCTCTTTGACAGCAAAGAACATTTATGAGATCGAAGTGTGGTGCTGGGTGCCGCGAGGCATAGACCGGTCCCGACAGCTGTGCCTTCAGGGACTCAGGGAGCTGCAGGGTGCTGCCGACTCTGAGTGGAGGAAGGGTGTGGACCAGGAAGGGGTCTGAGAAAAGCACGTGTGTTTAGCAGTGGTGGGAGGTTGTCCAGCTCGGGAAGAGGGAACCCGTGGGAGTGGCAGGGTGGGTGAGGTAGAGGGGGGAGGGCCTGGTGCCAGGGATTGGCTCCTGGGCCTCCGAGGCACAGCGAACGGGCCGGTCAGCTTTGTGAGCTAGGAAGAGGTTGGTCAGATGCGTGTTTCAGGAAGGTGACCACCCATGATGCTAAGGCTGGACTGGATTAGGGGAGAAATCAGAAGCAAGACGAGTTGGGCTCCTGGGGCTCCTGAGGGTGTGTCGTAAAGACCACCGTCTTTAGCGTGAAGTCACCGTGTTCCTGGTTTTCAGGGAACTTTTGCAGTGGTGTGCTTTGGTCTTATATTTGACGGTTTACTTCTTTTGTTCTAAAGCTGGCAAAAAGACCACAGACGAGGAGCTGGAGGAGATGTTGGAGAGTGGGAACCCCGCCATCTTCACTTCCGGGGTGAGTGTCCCGGAGCTGGGGTGCACGCCCTCTCGAGGGAGGCCGCTTTGGGGCTCCGTGAGGTTGGCGAGGGCAGGGCTGCAGGTGCAGGGGGGCAGGGGTTGCTGGCTGACGGCCGGCCTCGGCGCGGCCTGTTGTAGATCATTGACTCTCAGATCTCCAAGCAAGCCCTCAGCGAGATCGAGGGGCGCCACAAGGACATCGTGAGGCTGGAGAGCAGCATCAAGGAGCTGCACGACATGTTCATGGACATCGCCATGCTGGTGGAGAATCAGGTACTGGGGCAGCGGGCACCCCCGTGGGGAGGGGAGGGGAGGGACGCTCAGGCGCTCCTGAGAAGGAGAGACCAGAACGCCGGGTGAGGTGCGGTGGGGGTGTCATGGGGAATTCGCATGATGGAGTCACAGAATCCCAATGTCCCGGGCCAGGAACGCCCTCCCCAGTGCCCCGTCAGCCCCGTCACTCTGGCTGCTCCTTCAGCCTCACAGTCCCTTGTACTTACTGTGCGCTTTGATGCAGCCCAGGCTCGGCACCTCCTGTTTCTCTTCTAACTGGAGATGTGGGTTCTTGGTGAGGGGGCCTTAGAACAGCCTCCTGGTACGAACTGTTTCACTGGTGACACTGAAGACACGATCATTCGCCACTTCACAGTGAAAAGTTAGCTTTACCGGAGGGTTTAACTTTTGTCCGTTTTTGTGTCTTCTTTTGTATGTCCCCCCCCCCCAAATTTTGGCACTTTTTGCTAAGGAACAAGAGCAGATGAGGAAATGAACGGAGCAACGGTAGAATTCTGTTCGTAGGAAGACTTGGAACACTCACGGTTTGAGGGCTTATTCTGTCCCTGGGTGTACTTGCTCAGGGCTGCCAGACTGTCACCTGTGTGTGGCGCTGGTTCCACACGTGATCAGGTGCTTTCTGGTCCTGGTGACCTAGCCAGATACGCCACGGTGTCTAGGTGTGCTGCCATTACCATGAACTCCAGCTGCCCTGCCGCCGGGAAGGGATTGAGAACTGCGTCCTTTGTGGGAGGGCTGCAAAACCTACCTGGAGCCCCGGCACTGCTTAGCTGGTTTCGAAGGCCAGTCCTTGCTCGGGGCCTAGGTGCCTTTCCTCCTCCCCGTTCTGGCCTTTGAGACAATTCCTTAAGTGCGTCCATCCCACTCTTCTTTTTTCTCCCTTCGCGGCCTTGCTGAGGAATTGGTTTGAGATTCAAGTGATGGTAAGTGCCTTTCTGTTTACAGAGTGCTGTAAGGCAACGAACGGGTCAGGTTGGGGAAGGTCTAGGTAGGTGAGGGGCGTTCCCATCCTAAGATGCCTGGAATTAATTGGAGTCACCAAACTTCCTTGTCGGGAAGTAACAGCTGGGACATGGTTGGGAATCTCCTTCAGAGACCACTGTCCCTCAAAGCCACGTAGATGGAACATTAAACTAGCTAGCTTAGGTAAACCCAATGTTTGTCACTTAAGGGGCCTGGGAGTATCTCTTGGAGAAGGCAAACATTCCCAGCCTTGGATATTTACTGAGCAACTGTTTTGTGGCAGCACTGTTCTGCAGCAGTAGTCAGCAAACTTGCCTCAGGCCAAATGAACTTGGTTCAGGTCTATACGACCAGGAAGACGCCAGCATCCCAGTTATGCCCCACAATACTCTTATTTTGGTTCCTCTCCTCACATGCTCAATTAAAAAAAAAATGGCGGGGGTGGGATCTGTGAGATACGTAGTTACCAGGCATCTAGACAGTGTGCTCCAGGTGTCCCGTGCAGCACCTGCCCCACAGAAGTAGTTCAGAGAGTGTTGCTTGAGTGAGTGAACACTACCAAGGACCAGAGATCCATAGGTTTTCCCATGGGAAATGTGAATGTGTGCCCCAGAGAAGGATTCTGGATGCTTCCCTTTCCCACATGAGCTAGACTATCCTGGGGTGGGTTTATGGGGTGTGACTCATGTCCATTCTCCGCAGGGAGAGATGCTAGATAACATAGAGCTGAATGTCATGCACACAGTGGACCATGTGGAGAAGGCACGGGAAGAAACTAAAAGAGCCGTGAAGTACCAGGGTCAGGCCCGGAAGGTGAGACTCTCCCGCTGCCTTCAGAGAAGAAAGTCTATTCTGCTCGCGGTCTCTCGCTCTTTCTCTCTTCTCTGTCCCTGCCTCTGTTTCTGCTGCCACCACCTCTTGCACCTGGGGAAAGGGAGCCATGATTGACCGTATCGAGAACAACATGGACCAGTCTGTGGGCTTTGTGGAACGGGCCGTGGCAGATACCAAAAAGGCTGTCAAGTATCAGAGTGAAGCTCGGAGGGTGAGCGCCTCAGTCCCCGCCGGTCTGGCTTGCTTCTCCTCTCTCTGGCCGCACCCGCACCCGTGCCCTTGAGCCCATGCCTTCCCTTTCTGTCCTGGCCTCCTCCCAAGACCTACGTCAGCCTTTCCCTGAGAGTGGCTGCCCTTCCTCCCCCGGTGACCCTTGCATGGATCTGGCTCATGTACTCTCTACCCAAGAACCCACACTTGGAGGCAGTTCTGTAGGGTGGACGCGTTGCCCAGGTGTGGCTGCTACACTCCTCCTGAGCAGAGCTCGTGGTCCTTTCGGATGTTACACTTGACTCCTCTGTTCTTCAGAAACCTGTTTGCTGTCTTCCACTCCATTAACCGAGCTCCTGCCCCGCCTTTTCTCTGCCATGAACCCCGTGCTGTGCTGATCGCCATGCAACATCACCTCCTCTCTTATGGAGCACCTGTTACTTCTACTTACACGTGAAACGGTTGAGGGTCAGAGGTTAAGTAATTGGCTTCGGGCCACCCAGTAAGTGCAGGAGTGGGATTCAGAGTCGGACTCCAGTCATGCTGTTCCCACCACACCGGCACGTTTCTGCCTCTTCCGGCGCCCCTGTTGCTTGAGGACTTCCCAGCTTCTCTGCCCACTGTGGTAGCCATCTCTGGTGGCTTGTGCTTTTGTAGGCTGTTCTTTCCTCTTTCTCCTGGGGCTCTGACGCTTTGGTTCTTCAGTTCTTTGATTTCCTTCCACCTTTACCTATTGCTCGTGCAGGGATTCAGGGAGCTGGGAGGTTATTTTACATGATGAACGCAGGCTGGCTCACAACAGGACTGTAATCATGCTTTTGATCCCCAGGCACCGGATTGGGTCTGATGGGTGGGCAAGTCCTTCAGGGGAAAGATGGATGGAAGTCTGAAATTAGAACTATTCAAAAATATATACTTCTTCTTGAAAAGAGAAAACTGGTCACGTCATACCTTGGCCACCAGCTGCTTGGAGACCCTGGGACAGTTTTTTTTTTTTTTTTTAATTTGTGCACATGTGCAAGATTGCAGTGTGAGCCAAGAGCCAAGAGAAGCTCCATATTTTCATTCTCCTGGCCTTGCCAGCCAGGAAGTGAGTTCAGAAATATAAAATATCCTAACAGAAGGTCTTTATGTAGAGATGTAGGCTTCTTATTTGGATCGATAAGATGCTTTCAGGGGAGAGGTGAGACGGGTTGGGTTTTGGATGAATTACTGGTCTTGGTTGTTTGTAATAATGCTTTGTTTTGTTTCTCTTATCCTTCTCTCCAGAAATTGATAATTATCATTGTGCTAGTAGTTGTGTTGCTGGGCATTTTAGCGTTGATTATCGGACTTTCCGTTGGGCTGAAATAACGGTGGCCTGAGTGGCTGCTGCACTGAAATGTAAGTAACCGGAAGGTTCTCGGGGACTCTGGATTGGCTCCCTCTTGAGAAAGTAGCCTGGGATTTCACATGGCACTGCTTCCTTCTTGCGACTGTTCTTGGACACACAGAGCTCCCTCAAACTTTGCATAGCCTGTGCATTCTTTCGTCTCCTTAAAATTCTATTCTGGGGTTCTGGTCCCCGGAGAAAGTTCTCTCTGGGCAGGGCTCCTGTTGGTTTCTCTCCTGTGGATCCTGTCCCAGCGCTTTGTCTTACCAGCTCTCCTGGCACATCCGAGCACCACATTTTCACTCCCTTTGCTCAGCAAGCATGCTCCTAATTGGGTGCAATCTGTGTCCTGGATCCGGGGTTCATCTTCTGAATTTTTGCTGACTTTCATGGATGTTGGGCTTTGCTTTCCATGTCCTTTTCGTGTAAACAAAGCCTCGGGTTGGGGTTTGGGTCAATGGGGTTTTGTCTGGCTGGCTGGTCAGATCTTGGATGATCTAGCGGTTAACATTTCTGAGTGTTGAGTTGTGCCAGACCATGTACTGAACACCTCACACACACGTCCTTGAATCCACACGACACCGTCCTGATGTAGGGACTGTTGTTACCCATATTTTATGGACGAAGATACTCAGCCTTACAGAGATGTTACGTGCCAGGGCCAAGTGTGGACACACAGCTGATGAGGGGCCTCAGGAGTTCTTTACTGCATCTTAGCATCCTTTGTAATACTAGGTAGCCATTCATTGTCGTCTACAGAGTCCAGAGAACCTTGGAGGATAGTGAGTTTAAAGTCGAGGCTATTAATATCTTTAAAGTCTGGTGAAAATGGAGCTGACCACTGAATGAGGGCTTCGTGTCCATAGTGGCGGCATGACAAGAATGATCTCGTTGTTCGGACTGTTAACACTTTTGTGACTTCTTAAATATTACTTTTCTGAATAAAATATAGGATGTATTGTTAAAAAAAAACCCCTATAAAACAGAAAAGGTGAACAGAATTAACTTTCAGTGTTATTGCTCATAGCCTTCTGGGACGTCCACACTCAGACGTGGTTTCGCATAGCTCAGACTATATTATCTCTGGTTTTAGATCCAGTTAAAACATTGTATGCCTCATTCTGCATCACTAAAATCTCTTTGTAAACCTAATTTTCAACACAAGATTGTGAATATACTCTCAATTAGTTACTATTTCCCCAATGCTGGAGGTTTGTTATTACTGTTTAACTACAACTAACAGTATGACCCACCTCCATTTTTCTCATTTCTATTTTCTCTTTAATGAAATCAGAGAAGTTGGGTTGCTGAGGTACTAGATGCCAATGTCTTTTAATACCTGACACATGCCTCCATGTTGGCACCCAGAGCCGGTCTTCTCCTATATTTTTGCTTCAGTGGGCCTCTGCTTCCTTCCTCTTCCTCCCATGTGGAGGCAGATGATTATAGCACTAAGTATCAACTTTGTCTGGAGAATGTAAATGAATCCCTTTTTTGAATGAGGAGACTAGTTAGGGGACTGTGTTTAGTTGACTTAATCCGCATTGGGTGAGCAGTGTCAGGCTGCTTACTGTAGTGTATTCCATGAAGTCGGGACTGCTCACTGCTTAGGTCTAGACACCCTCTCCCCGTCCATGTGGCCTGAGGACAAGAGGTCTCTGGGCAGGAGGGAGGGAAGACAGCCTATGTTTATATTTCCCAGCTGTGTGCCAGGTCCTGTTCCAGGAGAGTAGCATTATCCCCGTTTTCAGATGGGAAACTCTGAAGCTCAGTGAAGTTAAGAAACTTGCCCACGCCTTCCCCACTCTGCAGATGGAGATGAAGACACTTGAATTTCTCTTTATTCTCTTCACCGTGTAAGACAAGTGGGAAGCAGGGGAGTAATGGAGAAGAAGATTCAAGTTCTGCAAGTTGTATTTGTAAAGTGCTAATGAGGGCCCTGTAGACAGAACAGGTGTTTTCATGCAGTGACTTTGCCTCCCCCTGGCAAGTCCTTTGATGGGAACGTGACAGCCTGTGTGCCTGTGTGGAAGATTCTAAAAGGCCCAGAGATTTATTTTTCCCCTCTCTTAATATGGCTTTTTGATTCTTTTACAATAGGATATTTAGTCCCAGGTCCTGTCTCGGGGGTTTGTCTGCCGGATTTCTCAGGTCTAGTGTTGACTTCTCCATTGTTCTCCTGTTTGCAGTGTTGTCTGATCTTTCCTCTCCACCTTCTAGGTTTGTGACCGAGTCTTAGTGTTGCTCTCCACCAGCAGCGTGTGCACTGATCAGCTCCTGCTTCCCCTGCCTCTCTTAGAACCCGATTTCACTCCAGCCTGGTGTGGCCACCTTTGTCTTCAGATGGGAATGGAGTTTGAATGGCCTTCCTGAGAGAGAGTGGGACCTGTTCCTTTGTTTCCCTGTAACCGTCCTTGGACCTGACCCAGCAAACAATTTTGCCTGGATGAAGCTAATCTACCTGATGCAATCCTGAGTTCTCCTCAAAACCTTCTCCTGCCCCAACTCTGAAGTGCCTTCTCTCCTGGACTGTGCAAACCAACCCAGTTTCTCTTTCTTCCCCCTGAATGTGTCAAATTATGCCTGGCACCTTGGAAAGCCCATTCAAAACCTTCCCAAGGTGCTGTATTTTCTACCTCATGGAGTATTCTTCTCCCAGAAATTGCAATGTATTTTTTTTAGGGGGGGGTATCTTTAACAAAGCAAAGGGATTCTTCCAAGTGTGGCAACAAGGCTTGACTTGAGGCTTCTACTTGGCAGGATCTCAGTCCTTACAATTTCGTGTCCCAATATCTTGAAAATACGAGGAACTGGCAGATGTCATTTTGGTCTTAGAAGCTGATTTGTTTGAAATTCAATCGTAAATTAAGCTCTTAGTATGTTCAGCTTGGTGGCCAACTTCAATCTTTATGTTGTAGTCTCTCAACATGTGGTCTCCTTGTTTACTCAAGGAGACACCATGAGGAACCAGTTATCTGAGGTTACCATTTGTAAAGGATGAGGTATGGGATATTAGTTTCCCATCTGACTCTTGGAAACGGGCTGTTCTTCATTGGAGTGATGCTTTGTGAAGCCATTGCCTTGAGGCCAGAAATAACCAGGCGCTTAAAATTGGGCCAGGGACAAGGTGCTTGAGTCTCAGGCTCTGGAAATGCTCCAGACCGGTGCGAATATACAGTCACTGATTTCATGTATTCCAGATGTATTTTTTGTAATCATGTGTGTGAGATGTATGTTCATATATGCCCATGTCTCTCAGGAAGTAGGAAACTAGAAATGGAGGATACCATAACCTCAAAAAAATAAAAAAATAACCTTGAGCTAGGCTAAAAATTAGGTTAAGAGACATTTGCTTATCTTCAAATAGATGAGAGTAGAAATATCTTCCCGTTCATTGAGAAACTTGTTTTATGGATGAGTACTGGGACTATCAGACATCTTTGGGGTGAGGACTAAGTTGACCCCATTAAGTTTTTCTGCTTAGCAGACAGGTGTGACAAGTTTTGGCACCTCTCCCTACCCGTGCATGGATGAGGCTTGGCCTGAGAACATCCCATAGCAATTTGCAATCATTCATGTGTCCTTTGGGATGACTCCATCACCAGGGTTGAGTCAGTTGGGGGAGATCGGGGACTACTGAGTAGTTCGTCCACTACCAGGTTAACGAGCTTGATAGGTTCTTGGTCTCCCCCAATTCTTGTCACGGGGGAAGCAACAGCTGGTAATTTTCAAGTGTAGTGACTGTGCTGACCCAGTGGTGAGCCCCTTAGATTCCCAGTCTCTGCCAGTCTCCCTGATTTATAGTTCAGCCTTGCCTTTGTCGGGTAGGGAGAGCACCCTAGTCCAGGCACTGCCCTTCGGCTTCCTTTGCAAAAGCTATTTACTCAGTCATTGCCCAGCACTCAGACAGAGCCAAGGGGATGCCCTCTTGCCCATGGCTATGAAGTCGGCAGTGGACTGGCTCCAGCAACAAGGGCAGACAAGCTCTAATCACAGGTCTTTGTTGAGGCCTGGGGCTTAGTTTAACACAAGTGAAGGTTTGTTTTGCTTTTTTTTTTGTATTTTTTTTTAATGTAAAGTTGATTATTTTATTGATAATTTAAAAATAAATGACTTTATATTGATTGTGAAACAGTTCTGGCTCTATTTCCCTGTAAAACAGTGGTTGGGCGCCACCATGTGGTGGTTTTTGTTTAGGTTTTGGAGAGGGGTTAAAATCTTGTTTAACCACGTGCTGGGCAGGATGGATCAAAAGTTCCAGGGTTTGAAAACGGTTTACCTCTCAAAGAATGAAGTGTAACTGTATTTGAGTTTCAGATTTAAGGTGCTCCCTCCCCAGCGTAATTCGATTCCCTCGTCGTGAGTATCTGGCTCTAGGAGACGGAACTCTGACGTGACGGGATGGGGTCTAGAAAGCAGAAAGACATACCGAGCATCCCCGGAGATTGCCGTTGATCTGATTTTGAATCTCTCCCCGAAAGCAGTGCTTCTGTTAACACCCTGGGTTCTGGAAGCCAGATCCATCTCCCTTTCCCTTCACATCCTCCACCGTGTCTGGATCCACTTTTGTCTCCCTTCCTTCGTGGCTGTGTCTGCACATGGACGCTCTTTCTCACATGCTTTTTCTTTCCTTGTGTGGACGAGCAGAAGAAGATCATGATCATGATCTGCTGTATCATCCTTGCGATCATCCTAGCTTCTACCATTGGGGGCATATTTGCCTGAACAAGGTGAGCCATCTGTGGGGAGGGTCAGACCTACTTTCACTCACTTCAAAGTCTGGTGTCCTCAGGGCTTTGTCATTTGTCACCAAGTACCCCAAATCGGGGTGGGATTAGGTGCTGGAGTAGAAAAAGGCTGGAGAAAACTCAGTAAAGAAATGTTTCATAAAGAGAAGAATGGATGAATAGTGAGTCAGCAGTAGACGGGGAGACGGAAGGTGGTAGGCCATTCCAAACCAGGTCTGGTAGCAGAATGCTCTGTGTAGAATACTTCGTAAAAGGGTGTTGCTTTCCTGCAGCACAGTTGGGGCTGTGGTGTCTGGGAAAGGCTGAAGGAGCAAGAGCTAGTGCTTGCATTAAAAGCACCCTGAACTCTTGAGAAGAGAGTCAGCCAGTAAACCCTGAGTGTTAGGACAAGTTCGTGCAGACTTGCGGAGGAAGGACTTGGTGATCCTGGCTTCCAGCATCCTGTTGTATATAACCTGTGAATTTCTTCCCCCTCCGTTTCTGTTGTCTCCCTCAGTCCTCACCGATGGAGCCTCAGCTGGCGTTTCTAATCCTCCTTCCACCTCTGTGGTGCCATCACCTCTCCACTGCAGATTCCTCACCGCTACTCCCCTTTCCATTATGAAACCTGACACAGGGCGTCAACCAACCACCCATTACAAGTTAGCAAAGCTAGACTTCAGACAGTACAAAATGGGGGGTGGGGGTGGGGGGAAGGTGGGCAGGGCTGGAGAACAGGAAGCACAGTGGCGGACGACTGGTTAGGAAGACGGATTCAAGGAGAGGGCTGTGGGGCAGAGAACAGGTGCCTATTCAGGAACTGGAACAGCCAGTGCTGAAGTGGTGGCTGCACAGAGGCAGATAATGGTGCGCTCCCCGCTCTCACCAGGATCTCATGTTCTCTTTGATCAACACTAGGGCCCCTTAGCTTCTTTCAGGTGTCACCTTTGACCAACCCTCTGTCTACTTCCTTCTTCAGGGTCTACTTGTCTAAAGTGAAGATTGTCTAACTGTAGGCGCCATGCAGGTCTTGCTCATGGCAGCATCCCCAGTGCTTAGAGCACAGTGCCTGCCACTTACAGATGTTCAAGTATCAGTTGACTTAATAAGCTGTAATTAAGCTCTGATTTCCACTCACGGATGAGTCCTTGGGTTTTACTTTCAAACCTTTTAAGGCATCAGTATTAAATGGGTTTGTTTTGTATCACAGGCTGTGTGTACATGGCTGGAGACAGGCTGATTCACTTAGGCACAACAGGCCTCCTATTACAGTGACATATAAAGTCCTTTTTTATGGGTGGTGATGGAGTGCTACTGTCAGTCTCTTACTCTGCAAAGATTGGCTGGCCCCAGGATTGTGGTTCAGGAACTCAAGGTTCATCCCCAACAAAAGAAGCAGGTTTATACTGTGACCGAACTCCCGATAATCAGCACCGTGCTCTGTGAACCATAAGAGATGAAACGTCAGGTCAGAAAGGTGACAGGAGGCTCTGAGTTGTATTATCTATGTGCTTCGTGTTGCTAGCTGAAACGGATTTAGTTGGCCAAGCAAGGTGTGTATAAAATTGGGGCGCCTGGGTGGCTCAGTCGGTTGAGCGTCCGACTGCGGCTCAGGTCATGATCTCGCAGTCTGGGAGTTCGAGTCCCATGTCGGGCTCTGTGCTGACAGCTCAGAGCCTGGAGCCTGCTTTGGATTCTGTGTCTCCCTCTCTCTCTGCCCCTCCCCCACTCATGCTCTGTCTCTCTGTCTCAAAAATAAACAGACATTTAAAAAAATAATAAAAAAATAAAATAAAACTGTCCCAAACACTGGTCCCAATTCAAGGTTTAGATGTGTTCTAATGCAATTTAGTACCAGTAAAACCTTGGACTGTGAGAAATTTGTTCTGTGAGTGTTCCACAAGATGAGCAAACATTTCTAATAAATTTTAACTTGATAAATGAGCGATGTCTTGTGATATGAGTAGTACATGATGCTGAACGTCACGTGATCACAACTGAGCCAACAATTCTTGAAATTTGCTTTGATATAGGAGTGCTCTGGATTATAAGCATGTTTCTGGGATGAATTATGCTTGCAAACCAAGGTTGTACTGTAATTTCAAGAGGTTCACTAAACATACGTTAAAAAACCTGTGTTCAACTCTTGAGGACCCTGTAACTATTTAGATATATTTATACTTTTGAAAGTAAATTATTTTCTTTGCTGGAGATCTTAATATTTTAAGATAAACGTTAAGGGATTAAAAACAATTCAAGTCAGTGTGCTGTTTTCTACCCACTTTCGAAAGCACACGGTTTACTACTTCTATTTGTAGTTCTTTTAGTTTGAATAGGGGATAGAAAACTGGCTAACTGAAAAATAGATGAAGCTTGTTACAGGCAGGCAGGAGGGTGGAACCGAGGGGATTTAACACATGGGGCCCTTACTCATCCAGCAGTAACCATTTGAGTGCCGTGTGGTACGCTGCATTGTACTAGAACCTACAGGGACACAAAGGCAGAGCCAAACACTGGCCCTCCTCAGAGAACTTCAGACCTAGGAAAGGCCAACTTCAACTCTTACTGGTTTTTGTGTTAAAGGGCAAGGGTATGTTCCTTATCTTACTGTCCAGCATCCCCCCTCTGGGGGGATGTTGACTGAGAGAAGGGTAGCTGGGCATAAATAAACATCTCTTCAGTCAATTAATGTGTCCTGCTGTTTCCTGTTTCTTTCTTTGATTTTCCAAAAATGTTTGTAACTAGTAAATATCACAGCGACTGGCTCCCGAAGTGTGTACATGTAACAGGTAGTAGAGAAGGTTCCCCACTGTCTGAGAGCAGAGTGTTCCTAAGCTGAAAAATACACAGCAAAGTAATTACCACTTTGTAAGAGTGAACATCCTCTTCAGATTTCTTCCAGTTCAAGAAAAAGGTACTGATGTAGGTCTTTGGTAAAAGTGGAGCGATGTGAAGCAAACTTTCCGACAGCAGGGAGACCCCTACAGATCCGAAGTCCAACTTACACCAGAGGTGGGAAATGGAAGGATGTTTCAGCACTGAAGACATTCGTCTTAACCGAGGAGAACCAGACCCTCTCCCAGGCTGGCCTCTTAACCATTTAGACCAATGAGAAGTTATTTCCTGAGACGATACTCAAACTTTATTTGACGTAAATATAATGCACTTAAAAAATCAGCAAATATTGTAGCATCTTTCAGAAATCATTTACTCTTACGCTGCTCCTCCGTTAGATATCAGAGCTACCAGAAGCCTTGAAGGGTAGGCTGAGGGGAGGAAGAAGAGTGTCGATTCTTTCACTCAGCAGCCTTTGTACATCTACTTCTCCCATTCTCACTACACGCGTTCGGGCATGTAGAACTTGCCCCAGTACCGCCCCTTCTGGGTCAAGTCGTAGGGGCTCAGGACTTTGCGTATCCCCAGCATGTTGGCAGTGGCTATGCGCTCAAAGGTCCAGGGGTTTTGGTTGTTCTGTTCTCTTTCCTCTTGATCTTTCCGCATCTTCTCTAGAGTCTCACGGCTCACGGCCTTTGCTGGGAAGGGCAACTTGTGGGCCACCTGGTCGAGGAAACCCTGTACCTCTCTGAATTCACAACGCCCACCCAGCTCTACTATGAGACGGCCAGCCTTCACAGGAGTCACGTAGTGGTCAATGGCACCTTTGCCTCCCCCCATGCGCTGTCCCATACCCTTGCGGGTGATGGGCTTGAAAGGGGCTGGTACCCTCCATAAAGCAAACATGTTCTTGGGGTCCATAGAGCGGTTGATTGTCAGGCGCATCATTTCAAAATGGCCCCAGTGGAGGTAGCCACCACCCAGTGCCTAAAAGTAGATGAAACAATTATAAACACGTGGGGACTTCGGTATCTTTTATGGGCTCTTTTATAGTAACCATGGTTTCAATGATATACATAAAAATAAAAATAATAAGTTCTAATAAGAATCATGGAGGAAAAGCCTTAGGGTACAGTAAAAATGAGAACAAGGGTGGACCCATTTCAACGGATAATCAGGGAAGGCCTCTTTGAGGAGGTGACACTTAAAAGCGGAGGCCAGAATGGTAGGAAGTAGCCAAGGGAAAACAGACAACAGTTACAGGCAGAGGAATGGCGTACGGGAAGGTCCTGACACAGCGAGGGGCTTGGGGAGTCTGAGCAGAAGCCAGAGTGACTGGAGTAGAATGAGGGGCAGGGCGTGGGCATGAGGTTCTGAGAGCCTGGCGGCGGCTGATCATGCAGGCTGTGGGAAGGACCGTGAACTACTGCTCTGGCTGCCTGATGGGAAATCAATCCTAGTCCACGCCCATTTGTGCAGCTACTGACATCAAGTCTTATCAGGAGCTACTTGAATAAGGAAACAGCTGTCCCATATCCTAAGTCATGGGTAGTTTTATTTCTGCCAGAGGTCTGAGAAGATTTCACAGTCTGAAAATAGGGGCCAATTAGGTAGCCTCTTCCTTTTCCTGCTTTTACACTATTTTCGCTCTACATGAAAAAGAAAGATCTAGAACTCAAATGTCTACTGGGTAGTGCACATCATTTTAAAGAGCAAATGGTGGGGGCGCCTGGGTGACTTAGTTGGTTAAGCCCCCAACTTCGGGTCAGGTCATGATCTAATCTCATGTTTTGTGAGTTCAAGCCTTGAGTCAGGCTCTGTACTGACAGATCAGTACAGATCAGGCCTGGAGCCTGCTTTGGATTCTGTCTCCCTCTCTCTCTCTCTCTCTGCACCTCCCCAACTTGTGCTGTCTCTCTCTCTCTCTCTCAAAAATAAACATAAGATAAATAAATGGTGGCAGTTCTAATAAAACCTGTGGAGGAAGAGAATAAACTCCAAGAGCGTGAGATTTTGCTAATCCCTCGCTTCCATCCTGTAGCCACTTGACACTGAACTCACTTACCAAGATTGCAAAACTGCCTTCTGTGAACTCGGTGGCTTCGGTAGAAGGTCCCCGTATGTCACTCAAGTTCTTAGGTTCCCTTCTCACTTTTGGCACAAGTGGTACCCTTTCAACAAATCTAAGTTTGGGCTTTTCAGGAATGGAAACATCTAAAAGGAGCACAACCAAGAATAAATAAGACCACACATTTAAAGTTACCACTAAAAAATAATTCCAAAACTTATTAGGTTTTTCCTGCAGATGCCTTTCCCCCCAGTGTCAACTAGAATCTTTTGGTTATGACAAGAATTAATGGAGAGGTTTCTGAACATTTGAAGACAGCCAAATTTTAACCTTCAAACGAAATGCACTTTGGCTGAAACTACAGAAGAGACCACTCGGTAGATACAGTGATTAAGACTTTCACGGAGTAAAACTGGCTTTTTTTTTTTAATGTTTACGAGTGCTAGACATGGAGTACAATGCTTTATGTGCAATATCTCATTTAATTTTTAAAGCAATCCTATAGCTTAGGAATTTCTTAGGGCTTTCCTTTTTCAAAATTTTGAAAAGTTTAAAGTTTAACACACATAACCAAAGGGCTAAATAAAAAATGTAGGGCTCAGTGAATGATCACAAAATGACTGCATAAACACACCCACTTCAACACACCCAGGTCAAGAAACGGAACATTAGGCGGGTACTATTTTAAATACCCACTTTATAAAAGGAGAACCTGAGGCCTAGAGACATTTTATAATTTGTGACTCCAATGAAAACAGCAAAGTCAGACCCTCTGACTTTTGTTTTTAAATACTACATGGCCTCTCTGGATGTTAATGGGGGTAGTGGAAAGAATACTTAAGTACACTATACATGAAAATATCTAAGTTCTCCTTTCTGCCACATTCTTTTTTTTTTATTTTAATTTTTTAAAAACCAACAGAATGGGAAAAGATCATCGCAAATGACATATCAGATAAAGGACTAATATCTAAAATCTATAAAGAACTTACCAAACTCCACACCCGAAAAACGAATAACCCAGTGAAGAAATGGGCAGAAGATATGAATAGACACTTCTCCAAAGAGGACATTCAGATGGCCAACAGACACATGAAACGATGCTCAATGTCACTCATCATCAGGGAAATACAAATCAAAACCACACTGAGATACCACCTCACACCAGTCAGAGTGGCTAAAATGAACAAATCAGGAAACTATAGATGCTGGCGGGGATGTGAAGTAGGCACCCTCCTACACTGTTGGTGGGAATGCAAACTGGTGCAGCCGCTCTGGAAAACGGTGTGGAGGTTCCTCAAAAAAATGAAAATAGAGCTACCCTTTGACCCAGCAATAGCCCTGCTAGGAATCTACCCAAGAGACACAGGAATGCTGATGCATAGGAGCACGTGTACCCCAATGTTCATAGCAGCACTTTCGACAATAGGCAAATCATGGAAAGAGACCAAGTGCCCATCAACTGACGAATGGATAAAGAAGTTATGGTACTTATATACAATGGACTACTACGTGGCAATGAGAAAAAATGAAATCTGGCCATGTGTAGCAACATGGATGGAACTGGAGGGTATTATGTTAAGTGAAATAAGTCAGTCAGAAAAAGACAGATACCATATGTTTCCACGAATAGGGACTTTGTGAGACTAAGCAAAAACCAGGGGGAGGGGAAGAGGGGAAAGAAAAAAAAGACACAGAGAGGGAGGGAGATAAAACATAAGAGACTCTCAAAGACTAAGAAAAAACTGAGGGTGAAGGGAGTGAGGGAGGGGGGAGAGGGGGTGACGGGCATTAAAAAGGGCACGTGTTGGGATGAACACTGGGTGTTATATGTAAACCAATTTGAAAATAAACTATTATAAAATTAAAAAAAAAAACTTAAAAAAAAAGTTTATTTATTTATTTTGAGAGAGACAGAGACAGTGTGAGTGGGGGAGGGCCTAAGAGACAGAATCCCAAGCAGGTTCCAAGCTGTCAGCATACAGCCTGATGAAGGGCTCGAACTCATGAAATCATGTTATCAAGACCTGAGCGGGAACCAAGAGTTGGACGCTTAACCGACTGAGCCACCCAGGTGCCCCTCTGCCACGTTCTGGTCCAGGAACTTGCACCCCAGGAATCCTTTGATCCGTGCTCTATTTCTACAGGGCTTTTCACGCGGACACCGGTACACTGCGGACAGTGGGCACCAGCTTGCTGCACTGAGGGCGGGCGGACTAAAATGCAGGCCAGACATGCTACATCTTTCTTCCCTATCAAACATTCTGACAAATTGGAGGAAAAAAAATTGTAACTTTTAAGTCATTTAAAACAGACCTATAGTAAAACAAGCATGACTTTTCCATGGAGTCAAACATAAAACAGGAGCCTTCAAGGACACACCAAATTATTAATGGGCTATTCGGGGTTACAGAAACTGCCCCTGCTCTCCTCCAGTTTCTACAAGCAGCTACAGAGAAATTTAGTGATGCTTTCTCTCACCTACAAGTCCATATGTATTTTCAGAGCACAGAGTAGTTTAATAATTATGTAGAGAAGTTAAAGCCCTCAGAGGTCAAGGATTTCATTTTTTAGGGTTTTTTTGTTTTTTAGATTTCCAATATATTAATGATACTGCAAATTAGGGGCGCCTGGGTGGCTCAGTTGGTTAAGTATTGACTCTTGATTTCGCCTCAGGTCATGATCTCACAGTCTGTGAGTTCAAGCCCCACATCCAGCTCTGCACTGACAACCGGGAGACTGCTTGCAACCCTCTCTCTGCCCCTCCCTGGCACGTGCCCATGCTCTCTCTCTCTCAAAACAAATAAACTTTAAAGAAAAAAATAATAAAAGATATGGTAACTTAGATTTACAATGGATTTTTCATAACGTTTGTATTTAACAAACCAATGCTTTGCACATATATCGTTATATGGCTGCGTATATGTAACATCCTTTAGAGAGAACATTAAAAGTTCAAATTTGATGCCAGTCGGTCACGTCTGAGGGTGGGCCATGCGCCCCAGTCAGTAGGCCACAAGGGAGATATCCCATTACACATTCGCTCCATAAAAGCGGGGACATTTGTGGGTCTCTCGTTTTCAGATATATCCCCAGAGTTCGGAACACTTCTTGGCATATAGTTAAGTCCTCGATACCTGTTTATGGCGCGGGTGAATGGAGATAGGAAGTACAAGAAGCCTCCTACGTCTTCACCTCCCCTCTTCTAGAGTCCACCAGAAAAAAAAAAAAAAACAAAACCACGAAAATGACACAAGCTCTCACCCTCAAAAGCTGGCACCGGGAGCAGCGTCTTCAGGCCAGCACTGGCGGGCAGGGCGACCCAAGAATCTACAAAGACAAATCAAATTAAAAGACGAAAGCGACAAGACCTGGACCCGGCACAACCTGGGCCGGTCACTCCTAACGGAATGCCTTGATGGTGGGCCGCGGGTTCCACTACATGGGCTCACAGGCTCATGGCCCGCAAAGAGGCCCGCTAGCAGGGGTCTCCGGGCGCCGACTGCCCCCGCGGCGGAGGAGCGCGCGCCCCTACCCAGCGCTTCGGCAACCCTCGGTAGAGCCTTCCCGGAGCTGGCGAGGTGCCGCACTGGCGCTGGGGAGGAAGGGGACGTCTTCTGAGTGACCGAGGGGCCTCCTGACCTGACAGCTGCGTTCGCAGGAGGGGCGCCCCCGCGCGAGCCAGCACCCGCCACATGGCCGCGCGCGCCCAGCCGCCCCGGACTCCCCCACCGCAACCTCCGAGACTCCCAAACCACGCTCGGCCCGGAAGCTGCTTTCGCACCGGTCCGCTCCGCAGAGAGTCCCGGCGGAAGCGAAAGAAACCGGGCCGCGGCGCTTGGGTTCCGCGCAGGCGTCCGCTAGCCACGCCCCGCGCCCCTGGCGCCTTCTGGGAGTTTCCATACAACCCGGGGATGCCGGCGGCGGGTCGGCGTTCCTGAGCCCAGCGTCGCGCTGAGAAAGCTTGGCTTTACCCAGAGGGTTGCGCCCCCCAGTTCACTGCATTATGCCACTTCCCTAGGGGAACGCTCAAAGGCTTTAGGAGGACACCAGTGATTATCCACCATGGCCTGAGCTTTTAGTGAGCGCTCACAGTGTGTCAGGCGTTCAGTACTTCACCACTGCGTGGAGTCCTCCCAAGGAGTCCATGAGGGGAGGAAGTCATGACACCCATTTGTAGATTCCATCCCGAGGGTCACGGGATTTAATTTACCCCCGTCACACAGCAGGAAAACTACAATCAGAAATTGAGTCTGTGTGACTCCAGGGACCTCAGTGACGGGACAGTATCAAAACTTGATTATCAAGTTAAAATAACGCGTAAGTATTCTGGGAGGATGTTGGGCAAAATCATTTTTATGCTGTTGAAGTTTTTTAATGCTTAGAATGAGAGAGGATCTGTTCCCAAGCTTAGGGCACAAATAGGATTAACAAATTGAGACTGATGTCTGTTGTATTTAAATCATGTTAAATCTGCCTCGACCTTTCCCCCAAGGATTAATTTCATAAATGGCAGCAAATAAAACCTGTAATGTTTCCAAAGCTACTGGGAGGACTTTCCGTTTGCACAGTTCTAGGCACTACTTGATTATCTGCACGCTGAAACTCTCAAAAGAGTTCATGAACTTTATGACAAGCCAACCATTTCTGTCCTTTCCAAGCAGCTCTAAAAGCCTTTCCCTGACTCCCACTTCCAAGCCAGTGTCAGATTCTAGACAGCACTTCCCTGCTCCCCTCCACCAAAAGTGGGAGATCCGAATGTGCTCAGGCATTTAGAAATCTCAACCTGAATATTGCGTAATTTTGTTTTGGATGGAAAATAAAGCGTCAGTAGAGTCCCTCTTGGTCTCTAAGTCTTTCGGTGCCCAGCTTCCACCTCGTTATGGATTTTAAAAGAACTGAAAAGTAAAGTCAAAGTTTTACCTTTCAATAGTAACTGTTATAAGTGATGTCTCTTTTTCTCTCCAAGAGTCTGCCAGGTCCAATGGGTGATATAAAGGTGAAAGACCAGTGATCCTACTCTTTAGAAGTTTGTATTTATGTAGGGAAAGTATGATGTGCATACAATAACTAATGTCGAGATATCAGAAAAGAAGTATGAATACAGCGTTGTGGAAATAGAAGGAGGGATGTGAGGTCTTCTCTGGTCCCTAAAAATGATCTTCCCTCCTTCCATTTCTCACAGCTCTTTATTTACACTGTTCTTCTGATAGTTGTATGGTATTTATTTGTAGGAAACTGATGTTCTGGAATGAGATGATTTGTCACACAGCTAGGATGATGCCAAGTAGGGGTAAAAACCCCGATGTTCTTTTAGTGGAATGGGTTTGCTGAAATCTCCCAAAAGTTAGTCTGCAGACCGCCTACATCCAATGTTCCTGAGACCTTTGTCTAAATGTGAATATCTGGTCCCTACTTACTAAGTCAGAAATTCTGACGGTGGGGTTCAGGAATTCCTATTGTGAACTAAGCCTTACCGATGATTCTCATGCCTAAGCAAGTTGAGAATCAGTGCTCTGTGAGCACTTTGAAAATATAAAAGGCAGAGTGTAGCTACAAGGCACTGTTTTTGGATCATCCAGGTCTATATCCATTAGGATTTGTATTTTTTCCATCTGTATAAAAATTACGTAGCATCTCAGCTCTGAAGCTTTCTAATTTTATTTATTTTACTTTTTTAAGATTCTATTTTTAAGTAATCTCGATACCCAACGAGGGGCTTGAACTTACAACCCCAAAATCAAGAGTCACATGCTCTACAGACTGAGCCAGCCAGGCTCCCCTAGTCTTCTTTACTTTAAAATCAAGAGATAACAGAAACCTGTAGCCTAGTCCCAGGTCTGGTTCTTGATGTAAACGGTACCCATGTGCGTGGCGTCTGTGTCTGTGCGCATAACCTCATTTTAATAAAAAGATTAGGTTTTTGCTTATCAAATTGATTAATATCATAATGTAATAAATCACCATGGAACTTCCTCACTCCAGGAAGCCCACAGAACCTTCTCAAGGGGCTGGTTAGTATTCACTTCTTCATCAGTTTAGCTTCCATATGATGTAGAGGATTTCTAAGAGAGCAATGGTGCCGATGTGGTGTTTGGGGTCTGGGAGCGAATAGTCAAGAAAGAATTCTTGAGACATTTTTGGTGCAAAAAAGGTGGTTTTTATTAAAGCACAGGGACAGGACCTGCGGGCAGAAAGAATGGCACTGGATTATGGAGTGACTGATTATGTACTCTTAAGTTGGGAGGGAGCTAGGGGTAGTGTGAGTCTCTAAGGAATTCGGAAGCAAGGTTTTCAGGAGCTTGAGCTGCTGTTAAGAAAAAGTTTTTTACTACTATCCAGTAAAACATTAGTCATGAGACCCTTCAGATGCGTATCAGTGGGCCATATGTTTGGAGGATGATTGCTAACATATGTCTTGGGGAAGGGAGTAGAGAAAAAGGAAGTTTCAAAAGGGATTTTTTATATGTTAAAGAAGACTTACAGGATCCTGGAGGTTGGGCCAATGTCAAGCTCAGGTTGCTTTTTGCTTCCAGCAAAAGTTGAGTTGAGTTCTTGGAGAAAGGTCGTTCTGCCTGTCTCACGGACTTGTCAAAGGGCTGTAAGTTATAAGAAGATTTAAGTTTTTTCTACATTTCTTTTGCCTTTGTTCTCCACATCAGTACCCTAGATTTTTCCATGACAAAAACCAGTATACTTGAATACAATATTAATAATAATAACTATTATTATTTTTAACATTTATTCATTTTTGAGAGAGAGAAATACAGAGCATGGGTGTGGGAGGGGCAGAGAAAGAGGAAGACACAGAATCCTTAGATTCTGAGCTGTCAGCACAGACCCTAATGTGAGGCTCAAACCCATAACTGAGAGATCATGACCTGAGCCAAAGTTGGATGCTTAACCGACTGAACCACCCAGGCGCCCCAGTAATTAATATTATTGACTTGCCGTTTATAAGAGGCTTTTATTTACACATAGATTATCTTATTAGAATCCTCTTTCAAAGATGATAGTAGTGAAAATAATGCACAGAAAAGCATTCAGTCAAAAAATCTTCATTGAGCATCTACCTTACTCCCCTGAGAAAAATGAATGTGTTTACACATATTCCAGGGGTTTAAAGTTAAATTAGATTACATCCCAACTTGGAAAGGTAATGAAGTTTTACAGAAGAGCTATTTCCAGCATTTTTCATTGAGTAAATCAACAGGCACAACGAAACAACAGGCACAATTGTTTGACCAAGAAGAGGGAAACATGGCAACTGCTCTTGTTTTTGTCTTGGGATTCACAGACTATGCCTGTGGCATTCCTGTGAGTGGATTCACCTTAAGGAGCGATTCACTACTGTCATTTAGTCAGGTTACTTAGAAATCTTTTCTTATAGGCCATGCTGCAATGAGCTTTGTACGTATCTTTTTGGTACTGTTTTGGTATTCCTTTTGGGCAAATTCCATAAAAAGAAATGATAAGATCGAAGGTTAAAATCACTTGAAAAAAAGCATAAAAGTGTTTTGCTTCACAAAGTTATGAAAAATTGACCTTCACCAACAGTGTATCAAAGGCCTGTTTATCCACACGCTTGCTGTGCTTTCTCGTACACGTTCTTTTAGAGCTTTGCCAATGTGAAAGGTGAGAGATGACGTCTGGTGGTCTATGTTTATGACAGTCTGTTAAAACAGGACAGTGTCTGAGTCGGCTTTGCCTGAGGCCCCAGGCTGTGTGGTAATCCCCACATTCCAGAGTGAGGTGCCGGGCCTCATGGGCCGCATTTATGAAGGACATGGTAGGAATTGGCTTCGCTATTCTTAGCTCTCTACTTTCTCCCAGCCTGTAAAAAAAACACTGGAAAAATCAAGAAAAGGGGAGCCTGGAGATTACAGTAAAGATTTCCTTGGACAGTGTTGTTGATGTACTCTGAGTTTCATTCTTGCTCTCCAGTGGCTAGGCGTTGGGTGCCCCATCAAGCTTAATGAGAGACATTCCAAGACCACTCAGCTTGATATAGGCCCTCTGCTGTTTGAGGGGGCGGGGTGGCGTTGGACCCAGTCTGAGAAAAGTCTATGTTTGGAGGTTTGGTGGAAAGTAGAGGGCTGCCTTGGGAAGTAGTTACGTTTCCAGTGATGATGGGGCAAAAGTGTGCGTACTTCTTCACCAGATGTGGACCCCGGTGCAATGTGCCGATTTGGGGTTTTCTTATGCCTGTCCAACAGGACCCCACTCAGGAGCAGAGAGAAAGAGCTGGAAGAAGAGTAATGATGGATATCCAGGGCCCGAGGAAAGCATTATGAGCAAGCGGCCAGTCGTTCAGCAGAGATGACTTTGCTGCATCCGCATATCCTCAGCAGTTAGGGTAGGGTGTGTGTGTGTGTGTTTCTCTGAAGAATCCGTAAAGCACCCAGAGAGAAAGAGTTTACTTTGAACTGTACCTGGAGTGGAGCCAACTACTGTTGGGTGCTGGATGAGTTTGCTAGGCTGCTGTGACACAGTACCCCGAACCCGGGGGCTTAAAACAACAGAAGTTTACTGCCTCACAGCTCTGGGGGGGCAGAAGTGTGAAATCCAGCTGTCAGCAGGTTCGGTTCCTTCTGAGGGCTGTGAGGAAGGACCTCTGTGGACGGCCATCTTCTCTCTGTCTGCCTACCCGTCGTCTTATCTATTGTGTGTCTTTGTCCCTTTGTCCAAATCTCCCTTTTTTATAAGACAATAGTTGTATTGGATTAGGGTCCACCTTATTGACCTCATTTTAACTTGATTACCTCTCTAAAGAAAGACACATTCTCCTAATAAGGTCTCATTCCAAGAAGGGGGGTGGTGGTTAGGGCTCCAACATACATCTTTTTGGTTGGGGAGGGAGAAGGGCACCCTTCAAGTCATAACAGGTGCTATATGAGTCAGCCATGCCAGAGGGGTCAGACCCAGAGGTGAGAGATGAGGGCCAGGAAAGATCCTGCATGATTGGTAGACGTGCAAAGTGAGGGAATTGGGACCCACACTCCACCTCACCCTGCCGTGTTACTATTACAATCCCTTGATCTGGAGCAGGACCCAACTAGGTGGGAGGAGCAGCTTTGCATTTCAGTGGAATTCAAGGTTGTGACTGATGAGGGAGCATAAGGCAAGCTGACACCCTACAAACCCTCTCACCCCCTAGGTGGGTCCTGTGGGATATTCCTCAGGTAGTCCTGACTGCCCAAAAGCTAAGAAAGGAGAAAACCAATGGTTAACTGATACAGACCACAGCCATGCAAGACATGAGTCTCTATTAGTTTACAAATGTCTTAGTCAATTACAAGAGAAAGGCAATCTTATCAATAGTCTAGTCTCCAGAAACTTATAGACTCAGTTTCCTGGAACCCCAAGATCGCTGTCCCCTCCATGGTGATGGGGGAAAAAAGGCAAGAAGGAAATGACAGGTAAAATTAAATTTCTTTACAAACTGCAGCCCATTGACAAATGAGGCAAAGACAAGTATAACATTCTTCCAGGATCTCCCTCCTGTCTTAATGTTAATGCCTTACTGAAGGAAAAACAACCTTAGCTTGACAGTAGCTAGGCCTCCAGTGTCTTCTGAGTCTTCTTTAGCATATGAAAGTCCTCCTGGAGGCCTCTGCTTTGTCTTTATCTCACCCATACAGTCTCCATACTGTATAATCAGTCTCTCTTCACAAGCCCAGTGCAACTCTTTCTGCCCCTGAGTCCTGTCCCTGTGCTTTAATAAAATCACCCTTTTGCACCAAAGATATTTCAAGAATTCTTTCTGGCCATCAGCTCTGGACCCCCCACCACTCCAAAACCCCATCGTGACTATTACACAGTATTGGACATTTTAGTTACTGAAATCAGAATATTTTCTGTGACTAGAAGCGATAGCGTAAGTTATTTTTATTTATTTGTTCATTAAATCAGAGAGTAATGAGAAAATTCAGAAAACCCCCAGCACTACAGAGTTGGTCTGGAGTTTGGATAAGCAGGAGCAAGGTAAACTGTGTTGATTTCTTTTTTTTAAAGTTTATTTATTTTTAGTAATCTCTCTACCCAATATGGGGCTCAAACTCATGACCCCGAGTTTGAGAGACATACACTCTTGTGACTGTGCCAGACAGGCACCCCATCTGTTTTTTTAAGACTTTATTTTTCTTTTTTCTTTTTATTATTTTATTTTAGAGAGAGCAAGCTGGGAAGAGTCACACAGAGAGAGAGAGAGAGAGAGAGAGAGAGAGAGAATCTTAAGTAGGTTCTATGCTTATGGACTGGATCCCACAACCCTGGGCTCATGACCTGAGCCCAAATCAAGAAGTCAGCCGCTCAACCAACTGAGCTACCCACTTGCCGCTAAGATTTTATTTATAAGCAATCTCTACACCCAATGTGGGGCTTGAACTCATAGCCCTGAGAGCAAGTGCCACATACTCTTCTGACTGAGCCAACCAGGCGCCCCTAAGGTTGACTTCTGGTAGCATTCTCTGAGTCCTACTTCACAGGGCTTCCACCTGGTTATACATGAGTTTGCATTTTTTCAGTGACTAGTGATGTTGAACTTGTTCTCCTGTCTTTGGTCTCATATATGTTTGTCTGTCGCTTTCCTGTATGTGTGATTTGCTTCCTTCTGTCCTTGGTCTATATTTCAATTGTACTATTTATTTTTTATCAATTCAAAAATGCTTGTTATATACTGAGTGTATCAACTCCTGTGTGTATATGATTCAATATTTTTTAAAAAATTTTTTTTTAACGTTTATTTATTTTTGAGAGACATAGAGACAGAGAGTGAGCAGGGGAAGGGCAGAGAGAGAGGGAGACACAGAATCTGAAGCAGGCTCCAGGCTCTGAGCTGTCAGCACAGAGCTCGACACGGGGCTCGAACTCACAGACTGTGAGATCATGACCTGAGCCGAAGTCGGCCGCTTAACCAACTGAGCCACCCAGGCACCCCTGATTCAATATTTTTAAACTTTCAATATGTCCTTTAATTTTTTTTGAGGTAGGACCATTTATAATTTTTATGCACTGAAATCTGCCAGTTATTTTCTTAAGAGTTTGTGACGTTGATAATATGCTTATCAGGGCCAGATAGGGATATAATATATTCTTCTGCCAAGTTGAAAATCATCATTTAATATGATGATTATTTGATTTTATAATACACTAATTATTAAATACACTAAATCCCTCATAATTTTTTCTACATTTTATCCCACTCCCAAGTTCTACCTGATCTGAATCCAGTGCTACACTGTTTTAATTATTGTCCCTTTATTACATATTTATATATGTTTGGTCAAATTCACTTTAGTCTGAAAAAAAACATCATGACTGTTTTGCGTGTTTGGTCTCCAAGATAAAATTTGGAACCATTTTGTTCTATTCTGTCTCTATTTCTATTTTTATTTTCTTGGCCAGAATTCTTTTCCTTTCTTGATCATGTTCTTCTTCTTATAATTTTCTGAGCTATTTGTACTTCTGAGCAAGATTCTTTGCCATTTCAAAGTATTATAGGAACTCAGTATGAAGGGGCAGAGGATTTTCTATTTAGTTCCATGTCCTTATCAGAATGCAATCTTCAATCATTACTTGCTATAGGTCATTCGTATATCTAGTTAAAGGAAAATACAATTGCATTTGGTAGCAATCTTCCCTCCTCTCTCTTGCATCTTCACAAAAACAATCATGCTGAAAATTGACCCTTTCCCTAAAGAAAGTTTAGGCTTTACCAGCCATGGCCAGTAGAGGTCGCAAAACTGCTTATTATAGTCACTGGAGCCATAATCCAACCCATGCTTGGGCACTACCCATTATGCACTAATGAACCCACAGACTACATTTTGTTACAGCACTTCCCCAAAATGGAATTGTAGCTTGTCATAGCAGATCCACTGTGAACCTGCTCGCCTATCCCCCACCCTTGACAAAACAAATGAACACACAATTAATTGTAGAAGTTGGGGGACAGTACTCTCTCTCTGTCTCTCTCTCTCTCTCACTCTCTCACACATACACATTCCTTCCCTTTGTTGTCCAATATATTGTTCAATAAAAAGTCATCTTCGTTTAATATAATTTTTCCCTATTTTCCGGTTGCTCAATTATTATGTATCGAATGGAGAAAACATAGACCACAGAGAAGCAAACAAACAAAATCAGTGGCCATTAATTCTGTCACAGTTAATCACTAGAATACTCTGGCATAGATGACATTATAATGCCTTGTGATGTCTCTCCATATCTGCAAGTATTTATCTTCAACGTGAATTTTACTGACTTTTTTAAAAAAATATTTATTTAATTTATTTTTTAATTTACTTCCAAGTTAGTTAGCATATAGTGCAACAATGATTTCAGGAGTAGATTCTTTAATGCCCCTTACCCATTTAGTCCATCCCCCCTCCCACAACCCTTCCAGGAACCCTCTGTTTGTTCTCCATATTTAAGAGTCTCTTATGTTTTTGTCCCCCTCCCTGTTTTTGTATTATTTTTGCTTCCCTTCACTTATGTTCATCTGCTTTGTATCTAAAAGTCCTCATATGAGTGAAGTCATATGATATTTGTCTTTCTCTGACTGACTAATTTCACTTAGCATGATACCCTCTAGTTCCATCCACGTAGTTGCAAATGGCAAGATTTCATTCTTTTTGATACTCCATTGTGTGTGTGTGTGTGTGTGTGTGTGTGTGTGTATGTATGTGTGTGTATGTATGTGTGGCGCATATATATATATATATGCACCACATCTTCTTTATCCATTCATCCGTCGATGGACATTTGGGCTCTTTCCATACCTTGGCTATTGTTGATAGCGTTGCTATAACCATTGGGGTGCAGGAGACCCTTCGAAACAGCACACCTGTGTCCCTTGGATAAATACCTAGTAGTGCAATTGCTGGGTCATAGGGTAGTTCTATTTTTAACTTTTTAAGGAACCTCCATACTGTTTTCCAGAGTGGCTGCACCAGTTTGCATTCCCACCAGCAGTGCAAAAGAGATCCTCTTTCTCCACATCCTCACCAGCAACTGTTGTTGCCTGAGTTGTTAATGTTAGCCATTCTGACTGGTGTGAGGTGGTATCTCAGTGTGGTTTTGATTTGTATTTGCCTGATGATGAGTGACGTTGAGCATTTTTTCATGTGTCAGTTGGCCATCTGGATGTCTTCTTTGGAGAAGTGTCTATTCATGACTTTGGCTATTTCTTAACTGGATTATTTGTTTTTTGGGTGTTGAGTTTGGATGAGTTCTTTATAGATTTTTGAATACTAACCCTTTATCTGATATATTGTTTGCAAATATCTTCTCCCATTCTGTCAGTTGCCTTTTAGTTTTGCTGATTGTTTCCTTCGCTGCGTAGAAGCCTTTTATTTTGATGAGATCCCAATAGTTCATTTTTGCTTTTGTTTCCCTTCCCTCTAGAGACGTGTTGAGTAAAAATTTGCTGCGACCAAGGTCAAAGAAGTTTTTGCCTGCTTTCTCCTCAAGGATTTTGATGGCTTCCTGTCTTACATTTAGGTCTTTCATCCATTTTGAGTTTATTTTTGTGTATGGTGTAAGAAAATGGTCCAGGTTCATTTTTCTGCATATTGCTGTTCAGTTTTCCCAGCACCACTTGCTGAAGACACTGTCTTTTTTCCATTGGATATTCTTTCCTGCTTTGTCAAATCTAGTTGTCCATACGTTTGTGGGTCCATTTCTGGGTTCTCTATTCCATTCCAGTGTTCTGTGTATCTGTTCTTGTGCCAGTATCATGCTGTCTTGATGACTACAGCTTTGTAATACAGCTTGAAGTCTGGGATTGTGATGCCTCCTGCTTTGGTTTTCTTTTTCAAAATTGCTTTGGCTATTCCAGGTCTTTTCTGGTTCCATACAAATTTTAGGATTGTTTTTTCAGGCTCTGTGAAGAATGGTGGTATTGTTTTGATAGGGATTGCATTGAATATGTAGATTGCTTTCAGTAGTATTGACATTTTTAACAATATTTTTTCTTCCTATCTTGGAGCATGTAATATCTTTTCCAGTTTTTGTGTCTTCTTCAATTTCTTTCATAAGCTTTCTATAGTTTTCAGTGTATAGATTTTTCACTTCTTTTGTTAGATTTATTCCTAGGTATTTTATGGTTTTTTGGTTCAATTGTAAGTGGGATCGATTCCTTGATTTCTGTTTCTGTTGCTTCATTATTGGTGTATAGGAATGCAATCGATTTCTGTGCACTGATGTTATATCCTGCCACTTTGTTGAATTCATGGATTAGTTCTAACAGTTTTTTGGTGGAATCTTTTGGATTTTCTGTTGGGAGCCATTTTGGGCTCACAGGTTGAGACTCCTCCCTGTGTGGAAAAGGTGGTTGAAGCAGTTGTGAGCTGGCTGAATATTGGTGTGATTTGTGTAAACGTTGGGCTCCTATTATGTAAATTCACTCATTCAAAGCAAAGGACAAGCATTGGGAATTCTGTCCTTGCCAGATGGGTTGCACCTCCCCCATTGTAGTTGGAAGAATAGGCAGAATGACTCCTGGCCTGTTTATAGATAATTAACATAGGCAGGCCTAGGTAACTTCCTACTCTCTCCCCCTGCCTTAAATTTGTATGCTGATTAACTTGAAAACAACTCACAAGATTGAGGAAATCGCGGCTTTACCTATAAAACACATTATTGTTCAAACTATGCTTACTGATGGGATGTCACTCATTGCTGTAATGTAACTCACTACTTAAATAAAGACACTGAGACCGGTAGGGCGGAGATGCCAGAATTGCCAGGGCTGCCTGCTTGGTCATCAGACTACATCTCTCTCGTGGCTCTCTCATTTCCTTTCGCCTGACCATCCATCTTTCGGGAACCCCTAGATTCGCTGGAACTGGACCCCGGCAATTTTCCATATAGGGTATCATGTCATATGCAAAGAGTGAAAGTTGACCTCCTCCTGGCCAATTTAGATGCTCCTTATTTCTTTGTGTTGTCTGATTGCTGAGGTTAAGACTTCCAATACTAAGTTGAATAACAGTGGTGAGAGTGGACATCCCTGTCTTGTTCCTGACCTCATTCCCATTGAGGATGATATTAGCATTGGATCTTTGATACGTGGCTTTTAGGATCTCGAGGTATGACCCTTCTATCCCAACTTTCTTAAGGGTTTTTATCAAGAAAGGATGCTGTATTTTGTCAAATACTTCTCCTGCATTTATTGAGAGGATCATGTGGTTCTTGTCCTTCCTTTTATTGATGTGATGAATCACACTGATTGTTTTGTGGATATTGATCCAGCCATGCATCCCAGGGATAAATCCCACTTGGCCGTGGTGAATAACTTTTTTAATGTATTATTGGATCCGATTGGCTGATATCTTGTTGAGGATTTCTGCATCCATGTTCATCAGGGAAATTGGTCTATAGTTCTCCTTTTCCTGGCGTCTTTGGTTTTGGAATCAAGGTAATGCTGGCTTCATAGAAAGAGATTGGAAGTTTTCCTTCCATTTCTATTTTTTGGAACAGCTTCAAGAGAATAGCTGTTAACTCTTCCTTAAATGTTTGGTAGAATTCCCCTGGAATGCCATCCGGCCCTGGACTCTTATTTTTTGGGAGATTTTTGATGACTAATTTGATTTCTTTACCTGTTATGGGTCTGTTCAAATTTTCTATTTCTTCCTGTTTCAGTTTTGGTAGTTTATATGTTTCTAGGAATTTGTCCATTTCTTCCAGATTGCCCATTTTATCGACATATAATTTCATATAATATTCTCTTATTATTGTTTTTATTTCTGCTATGTTGGTTGTTATCGCTCCTCTTTCATTCTTGGTTTTATTTATTTGGGTCTTTTCCTTTTTCTTTTTGATCAAACTGGCTAGTGGTTTATGAATTTTGTTAATTCTTTCAAAGAACTAGCTTCTGGTTTCATTGATCTGTTCTAGTATTTTTTTGGTTTCGATAGCATTGATTTCTGCTCTAATCTTTATTATTTCCTGTCTTCTGCTGGTGTTGGGTTTTATTTGCTGTTCTTTTTCCAGCTTTTTAAGTTGTGCGGTTAGGTTGTGTATCTGAGACCTTTCTTCCTTCTTTAGGTAGGCCTGGATTGCTATATACTTCTCTCTTTTGACGGCTTTTGCTTGTAAACAGCATATAGATGGATCTTGTTTTCTTATCCATTTTGTTATGTCTTTTGATTGGAGCATTTAGTCCATCGACACTTAGAGTGAATACTGAAAGATATAAGTTTATTGCCATTATGTTTCTTCTAGACTTGGGTTTCTGGTGGTGTTCTCTGGTACTTTCTAGTCTTTGTTGCTTTTGGTCTTTTTTTTTTCCCCCCATCTTTTCTCCCTTCAGAGAGTCCCCCTTACAATTTCTTGCAGGGCTGGTTTAGTCGTCATGAACTCCTGTAATTTTTGTTTGTCTGGGAAACTTTTAATCTCTCCTTCTATTTTGAATGACAGCATCTTGACTGCATATTTTTCCAATTCAGCACATTGAATATATCCTGCCACTCCTTTCTGGCCTGCCAAGTGTTGGTGGAGAGGTATGGTGCAAACCTGATCTATCTTCGCTTGTAAGTTATGGACTTTTCCCCTCTTGCTGCTTTCATGATTCTTTCCTTGCCTGAGTGTTTTGTGAATTTGACTATGATATGCTTTGTTGATGGTCAGTTTTTGTTGAATCTAATGGGAGTCCTCTGTGTTTCCTGGATTTCGATTTCAGTGTCTTTCCCCAGATTAGGAAAGTTCTGCTATCATTTGCTCATATAGCCCTTATACCCCTTCCTCTCTCACTTCATCTTCTGGGACCCCTATGATTCTGATGTTGTTCTTTTTTAAGGAGTCACTGATTTCTCTAATTATTAAATCATACTCTTTTGCCTTAGTCTCCCTCTTTTTTTCTGCTTCATTATTCTCCATAAGTTTGTCCTCAACATCACTGATTCACTCCTCTGCCTTATGCATCTTTTCCCCATGGTACCCATTTGACGTTGGAACTCAGTTATAGCATTTTTTATTTCATCTTGACTAGCTTTTACTTATTTTATCTGCACAGAAAGAGATTCTAATCTATTTTCGACCCCAGCTAGTATTCTTATTATTGTGATTCTAAATCTGGTTCAGACATCTTGCTTGTATCTTTGTTGATTAAGTCCTTGGCTGTCATTTCTTGCTGCTCTTTATTGGGGTGAACTCCTTTGTTTCGTCATTTTGAAGGGAGGAAAGGAATTAATAAGGAAAAGAAATTAAAAACAGCACACACACACACACACACACACACACACACACACAAATCAAATGAATGATGTTAGGTCCTAGATGTGTTTTGATCTGGTTCTTAAAAAGAGGTTGATAGATTAGAGACAAAAGGAGAAAAAGGAAAAGTTTTGAAAATTTGAGAAAATTAATGCAATGAAATATTATAAAATGAAATAGAATCAAATAGAATTTGAAAAATTTATAAAAAAAGTAAAAAATATAGTAGAAAAAATAAACATTTTTAATAAAAATTGAAAATAAAAATAAATTTTTTTTCTTTCTGTATTCAAGAAAAAGAAAAGAAACGACAGAGAAAGAAAATCAAAGAAAATTTTATAGATGGACCAGTGAGCAATCTAAAGTACATTTGAAATTACATCATTTTCTCCTATAAGTCAAACTATGAAACACTATATACTCTATTAACTAAGCAGGTGGTGGGACTTGTGGTATTCCTGAAGAGGGAGGTTGGCCCAGTTGGGTGGGGCTGAGTGTAATGGCTCCATTCCCCACTAGGTGGCACTGCTTAACTTACTGGGATGGATTGTTGTGGTGCTTGTAGGTGTGTATGTGCATGCGCCGGAGGGGTGAAAATGGCGCCACCCAAGTACCCAGTCTCTAGTGTCAGACCTCTGTGCTCTCCGCCCCCAGCAATCACGCACCCATCCTTTGTCTCCAGCTTCTGTCCACTCCCTGCTTTTACACTGGCCGTTACCAAACTGTCAGGTTGCCGGTGGCATCTCCCTCCTGAGTTTTATCACAGATGCAGCTGTGTTTCTGGAGCCCTCACTTCTGAGGGACTTCAGCTTTGACCCACTCAGATCTTCTGGGGGAGGATCTCACCAAGCAATGGCTGGGTGCCGGCAGCACCCTGGAACGTTTGCGGGACTGTGTTGCTGCTGATGTTTCTTTGATCACTTGTTCTCAGCCACCCCAGAGAATGTTCACGCAATCGTGTAGCAGCAGCATTTCAGGGATTATGGGAAATCACAACACACATCTGGCACCAGACTTCACCCTCAATGACCTTGTTCCAGCACCAGAGAATGTGGTTGTTCTCTGGGGTCTGCTGGGACCAGGTGGCTGCACAGCCTCTACCAAATGTGCTTCCAGCAGTGGAACCTCTTCTCCCTGTGTGGCCCAAGGACCTCCCGGACCCTGCTTTGCTCCTGGGGATTCGCCCTTCCCACCAGAGCATCACACGGCATTGAGCTGTGGAGTGTCAGACTCTGTGCTCCTCCTGTTTTTAGAGTCTTAATAGAATTGAAACCCTCTCCTTTCTCCTTTCTCCCTTTTTTGTTCAGTCCCTGCAGTTGTTTCACCTTTTCCGCTTTCTCTCTGGCTGCTTTTAGGGGGGGTGCTTTTCCTGTACTCTCCCCCCATATCTGTCCTCTCTCTGCAAGCAAAAACAGCTCCCTGCCCTCCGCGGCTTCTCTCTCCCCCAGTTCACCTTTCCGCGCCACGTACCTCTGAGTTCTGTGGTTCAGGTTGTGCAGATTGTTGCGTTAATCCTACAATCAGTTTTCTAGGTGTGCAGGATGGTTTAGTGTTCATCTGGGTGTATTTCATGGACACAAGACCAAAAAAAACTTCCATGTTGTTCTGCCATCTTGTTGGCATGGCATGTTGCTCTGCCATGTTGCTCTGCCATGTTGTTCTGCCATCTTGTTGGCATGGCATGTTGTTCTGCCATGTTGTTCTGCCATGTTGTTCTGCCATCTTGTTGGCATGGCATGTTGTTCTGCCAAGATGTTCTGCCATCTTGTTGGCATGGCATGTTGTTCTGCATGTTGCTCTGCCATGTTGTTCTGCCATCTTGTTGGCATGGCATGTTGTTCTGCCATGTTGTTCTGCCATCCTTCCCCCCTTCTTTACTGACTTTTAAAAACTATTAATTTTAAGGGATGCTTGATGTCTCAGTTGATTGACCATCTGACTTCGGCTCCAGTCATGATCTTTCATTCACGGGTTCAAGCCCTTGCATGGGGCTTGTTGCTGTCAGTGTGAAGCACACTTTGGATCCTTTTCCCCACCCTCTCTACCCGTCCTCATCTGTGTGTGCGTGCTCTCTCTCTCAAAAATAAATATTAAAAATTAATTTTAATAGTTATCATAATTCTTTTTTAAATAATTCATTTTTAAAATGAAAGTATAATTAACATACAGTGTTATATTAGTTTCAGGTGTACAATATGGTGATTCAACACCCAGTGCGCATCATGACAAGTGTGCTCCTTAATCCCCATCACCTATTTCCCCCATCCCCCCACCACCTCCCCTCTGGTAACCACCAGTTTTCTCTGTAGTTAAGAGTCTGGTTTGTTTGTTTGTTTGTCTCTTTTTTCTTTGATCACTTGTTCTGTTTCTTAAATTCCACAAATGAGCCAGTAATTCCGCTACCGAGAATTTACCCAAACAAAACAAAAACACTACTTCGAAACAATATATACACCCCAATGTTTATTGCAGCAATATTTACAATAGCTTGCTATTTGCAACAACATGGATGATCTAGAGGGTATAATGCTAAGTGAAACAAGTCAGTCAGAGAAAGATAGAAACCGTATGACTTCCTCATATATGGAATTTAAGAATTTCAGTGAGTTTTAAGTATCCCATCAATGGATCCCCCAGAGTTTACCTATGCATTGCTCTATTGTTGGACAGGTAGACTGTTCCCATGTTTTCCATATGATAAATGTTATGGCATGTTATGAGAGAGACTTATTCACTCTCCCTGAGGGTGACTTCCACCACAGTAGCATTCCTGGCCTTCTTCTGGGGGTACAGTGAGGTACCTAATGGGTATGTTTGGAATGAAGGCATGGGCCGGTGGCTCACCCCTCTTCTCCCAGGAACCACTATTTCCAGAGGGCAGGCTCTTATTCTGAGAAGCTGGGAGGGGAGACCTGTGACAGGGCAGGCGAGTCTGTCTGCCTCTGGCCTTCAGTATTAGGAAGTGTATTGAGGCTGTATGTCTAAGGTTTGCTGTCAGATTACCTCAGTGGATGTTTTGATTCTTGTATATTTGTGTTCTATTATGATTCTCTCCTATGGATAATTTTCAGAATTGGGATTTGGGGGGGGGGTCAAAGTTAAGTACACTTTAGGTCTTTTGATACAATTTTCTTTCTTCTTTTTTTTTTTTAGAGAGAGTGAGAGCACCAGAAGATGAGTGGAGGAAGGACAGAGGGACAGAGAGAGAGAAAGAGAGAGAGATTCTTAAGCAGCCTCTATGCTCAGCTCAGAGCCTGAAGGTGGACTCGATCTCACAACCCTGAGATAATGACCTGCGACAAAATTGAGAGTTGGATGCTCAATTGGCTGAGCCACGCAGGTGCCCTTTTTGATACGATTTTCATATCCTTCACTAGAAATTTGGTCCCCTTGTTGACTCCTGTCAGCAAAGATGAAGGTTATGATTTTCTTTGAAAACTTTGAAAACCTGTCCAAAAAGAAAGACTCCGTATTAGCAAAAGGTAACTTCACCATTTCTCAGAATAATAACGTCACCCAGCATGAGAAGAGAGTAAAAGGGATGAGGCTGTCTTCAGGTGATGGCATAAGTCTGTGTCCCTGGGGACAGTGGTCTTCTCTGGTTCACTTGGAATCAAAGTGAGTATCTCACCATGGGATGATCTAGGGATCCTAAGCAAAGGCACCTTGTGTTTCTTCCCTCACTTTCCATTTGTCCATCTTTTTCTTTCTAGGCTTAAAATTCTCAGGTCGGATCATTCGCCTCAGTCTCCCCTCCCTTTTGATGAGATCTTACTTGAAGGAGCCCAGTTTTCCATTTGTCTCTGTAGAATTGAAACTTTATTCCCAGGG
Organism: Paguma larvata; assembly: GCA_030068075.1. Taxonomy (NCBI): domain Eukaryota; kingdom Metazoa; phylum Chordata; class Mammalia; order Carnivora; family Viverridae; genus Paguma; species Paguma larvata. The sequence continues at coordinate 21,001 of JAINVK010001138.1, read as the reverse complement.
TCTCGGCAGGAGGAGGTAAGAGCCATGACGGTAAGGGCGAGCTGGCCAATGGTCACGTCTGTGGAGGAGAGAACGAAACAGTTACTAAGGTATTCTCAGGGGAGAGTGCGCCAGGGGCCAGGGCTGAGCTCTCTGCTTCTCGTCCAGATCATTTTGAATTTTTAATAATGTGATTAGATAGGTTTTTTATGATTTTATTTTTCAGTAATCTCTATTTTCAACATGGGATACCCACTCACAGCCCTGAGATTAAGAATGACTCTTTGACTGAGCTAGCTGGCGCCCCTGGATAATTTTTTGATCTCTCCTTAAGGAAAAAAGTGTGGAAAAATTCCCAAGGAATGTTTAATCTGGTGACCACTCTGTGACTTGACAACTCCATGAAACCTCTGGTATCTGTTGAGAAAAGCAGAAAGAACACACGTACAAATTATACCTGAAAATAACCTTAACCTTATTGTCTCGCTTGATCATCATGGCTACTCCTGTGAGGTAGACAGAGCAGAGATTTGATTATTATTATCATTCTTATCATTACTCTTAGTGTCCTTGTTGTTAGAATCGTCTGTATTTTGCAGATGAGGTGAGGTTGGTCAGGGTCCATGACGTGTTCAAGGTCACAGAGTTATTTTTATTTTTTAAAGTAGTCTCCACACTAGGTGGACCCTAGTCAGGATCTTAGGACCCTGAGATCAAGACCCAAACTGAGATCAAGAGTTGGGTGCCCAATGACTGAGCCACCCAGGTGCCCCAAGGTCATGCAGTTATGACGTGGTAGAGCCGGAACTGGACGCCCACTCTTTTTATATCTGATCCAGAGCTTTTTCCACTTTATTGACCTTTTCTACGAATGCTCTGACTTCCTACATATTTCTTTCCAGGTTTGTAGGCAAAGGTATTTGGATGATCAGGTACAAGTGCAGGTGGCATGGGAATAGGGGGTGTGTGGAGTTAGGACCTGGCGCTGCAGAGTCAGGGAGTGTTCAGAGTGCTCCGACTTCTCACCGGCTGTGTCACTGGCCATGAGCTTGTAAGTCAGCAGCTTCTGGGCCTCCACGTTGAAGGCTCCGGCCAGATTCATGGCGATCAGGATGCTGGGATTTGGGAAGGCTGAGCTGGTCACAGAGTTCTCCATGAGCGCTTGTATGCCATTCACCAAGGGCTGCTGTGTTGGGGGGACAGCTGAGAAGAGAAAGGCATTTATTAACCCCCTAATCTCTCTCATCTCAGAAACATGTTTCCTGTGAGTCAGTCAGAAGACAGGATTAGCATTGGTACCTTTCAGGACGCACCTATGTAGGGATGATTATTAGAGAAAAATGGAGAAAACCTTGAGACTTTCCTCTGAGGCCAATTAAACCCACCATCATCTCAAATAACGCTTATCTTTAAGAAAGTGACTTCTCACTTAGTAACTTCAAGCAATGTGTTTCATGGGCATTTCGTATTATTTCCAGCACATTCCTCGAAGTCACTGTTTTCCTTGCAACTTTTTCTCAGTCTGACGTGGAAAATATGGAAGACTAGGGATGTGCCCAGTCAGTGTGTCCCTGCTGGCAGTGGCACGTGGTCAGAACAGCTCTGAGCGTCTCTCTCTGTGCCACCAGCCATCATTCCTGCACCAGGGTTTCAGTCTCTCTTCATGTATAATCCATAGATTTGGGGCACCTGGGTGGAACGGTCGGTTAAGCATTAGAGTCTTGATTTCAGCTCAGGTCATGATCTCAGGATTCTTCTCTATCTCTTGCTCTCTCTCTTTTTATCAAAATTAAATAAATAATTTAAAAAATGAATAAATAAAATGCATATACTTTCTTCTGGAAGAGCTTACACCATTCACCTTCTCCACTAGAATGTTTGCTCTCTGGGGAAAGGGTCTTTGTCTCCTTTTCACTGTTCTGTCTCCAACCCTGGAGCCAGTACCTAGTTCCCAGTAGGAACAGAATAAAGACTTGGTGGATGACCAAATTAATGAACAAATATAAGACCTGGGTTACAAAGCTGTTTTTCTTTCTTGGCTAGTGTTGGTGGTTTTGTGATGAGAGCACAGGACACATATTGTGGTACATTAGACAGCTTCTAACGTGGCCCCATGTTCCATATCCTGGTTCACACCCTTGTGATACCCCTTCTCCAGAGTGTGGGCTGGCCTCACTTCTAATGAATACACTACAGCAAAAGTTATAAGATGGCAAAAGGCCATCTTCCCTCTTGCTTGCCGTCTCTCTCTGGCTCTTCCTTCTGCTTTCCCTGAGAAAGCCAGCTGCCATGTTCTGAGCTGCCCAATTGGGAAGCCTATATGGCAAAGAACTGGGAGCAGCCTCCAGTGAACACCAGGGTGGGAGGACTCCTGTCAATAACCATGTGAATGAACTTGAATGCAGATCTTTCCCCAGTTGAGCTTGGAGATGACGCCTCAGTCAACATCTTAATTGTGGCCTTGTTGAGAGACCTTGACTCCTGGAAGGCATAAGAGAATAAGTCTTGTTTTAAGCCATTAGGTTTTAGGGTGACTTGTATTATTAAGTAATACATGATGTGTGGTGGGAGATGAGGCCAGAAAGATAATTTGAGTCAGCACAGTGGAAGGCTTTGCATGCCATGCAAAGGAGTGGTAGGCACCATAATGCCTCCACCCCCTAAGATGTCCACATCTCTAACCCTGGGACCTGTGAGTATGTGAGGTCACATGGCCGGGGGAATTTAGGTTGCTACTGAACTGACTTTAACAAAGAAGATTATTTGGATTATTGGGGTGGCCCCACTGTAATCAGAGGTCCTTACAAGTGGAAGAAGGCTGTGGGAGGGTGAAAGTCAGAAAAGAGATGTGATGATGGAAACAGGGGTCACAGTAATACAATTGCTTTGAAGGTGGAGGAATGCGCTTCTCCAGAAGCTGGAAAAGGTGAGGAAATGGATTCTCCCCTTGAACCTCTAGAAGGAACTCAGTCCTTTCAACACCTTGATTTATCACAGTGAGATCCATTTCTGACTTCTGACCTCGATGGCTGTAATTGTGGTAATGTATTTGTCATCAGCTAAATTAGTGGTCATTTATTAACCACAGCAAGAAGAATCTAGTATAGGATTAGGAACCCAGAATGGCACTGACCTTTGTCAGAGGCTGCTCATGACCATCCTGAGATGAGCCACACCCCGTGTATGCATCTTTAAACATAGACTTCCTTATAAATTGCCACTTACAGCCATGGTTGCCGCAAGAATGATTATGATACAATTGTCTTGCTTAACAAATATCTTCCAGAACAGGAACCACACAGGCCATACATTTCTTAACTCATATATTTTGACAGCCCTTGCGTAACCATTGACTGAACTTATTTATTCATTTATTTGCCTGTTTTATCCTATGTCTGCTTTTCTGGTATCCAAGTACCTAGACTCACTCTGGACATCTGAAAGGTTTATTTGTTTTGATTATTCTGTGGCAGCAGATGGAAGTCTTTGCCCTCAGACTCAATCTCGGTTCTGTCATAGTCCCAAGCCTTGGGAGCTTCTCATAAAGCAAGTATGGTCAGAGCTAGGATTCTTTGGACAACATCAGTAGAACACCAACAGAATGTTACTCCATTAATTTCCTGAGACTAACGCCATTCCTATCAGATAGCAATGTTATCGTTTTCTACTATGGGACCACTCTTTCCCAGTAACTCAGCTCTGTCTGTTAATAATGGAGGTCGCAGCACTACAGGAAAATGTTGGAAACACAGTGGCATAAAATGAAATTTTATATTTAATCTCATGAGAGGAATTAACTGAGAAATGAAATGGTTAGAACATGCTCTTTTTGTAATGCTGTTGACTTTTTATTGACATGCAAAGGCGGGGGAGGGATGTTATGGACTCTCCTACTGGAATCAAGATGAAGGAAAAGGAAGGCAGAAGCCACTTTCCACCTGCAATTCCACTGCAAAAGGATGAGATCCAGCTGAGGAAGGTTTGAGTTAATTAGTATGTGCTCCAACGAACCTCCAAATTCTCTCCCTTGCACAACGTAACTACCGACTCCTGAAAAGGAAGAAGGGGGAGTGGGTCAGATGATTTAGCCACCAAATCACTGAATAATGGATCTCACTTTCCCACTGCCTCGGCACCCTCACCACAAAAGCTCGCACCCTCACATCTGGATGCTTTGGGCATCGTCATTCACATCTGTCCCTCCCTTACCTTGGTCCAGCAGTTTGCCGTTACTCAGGAGCTCCCAGAAGGTTCTGTTGTTATTGTTGGCCTGTAAACCATTAACAGAGGTGACATGGGGGCCCCATGAGCTCTCCTCCACTGTGAAACTGTGGGGACAGTAAAAGGGTTATAGGAACTTAGAATTTTCAAAGGCAACCTTCTGTGGGCATTTCTCAAACTTCAGTGTACCCAAGAATCACTTGAAGCTATCATCCAAAAAGGCAGATTTCTTGGGCTGTCCTCAGATACTTTAATTCTGTAGGTCTGGGCAAGGACTAGGCAACTGCATGTTTCATAAACACTGCAGATGATTCTGCTGCAGGGACTCCATAATCTGTGCTAAACTACAGGAATGATGCCCTGTTTCTGCCCCTCATCCTTTCATAGGACACACTGCAGTCAACGACTGCTAATCTTCTGCCCCAAGATGGTAACTGTTGAAGATACTAAAGCACAGAAGAAAATGTTCCCCTCATGTCCTACAGGCACCATAAGCTAGTGGGATTTCTCTTAGGAAAGAGGAACAGGAAAGAATAATATTTCATGTTGTGTTTATTATAATGTGACATGGCCAGTGTCTGTTTCATATTCCCTGGTCTTATTTTTCTGCCTTCCTGCTAGCCCTTGAAAGCAACATTTATATTATTTATTTATATTCCATATTCCATATATATATATGCATATATATGTGTATATATGTATATATACACACATATGTTTTTCTCTTACAGTTTGGCATCTTACATCTTGTTACCCGATGCAGTAAATACTTGTCCATTAGATTTAGGGAGTCAAAGGAACCATATCTTTCAGAGGCAGGTCAATAATTTAATTTTAATATTTGACCTCTGTGGTCTGGAACCTTAATCTAGGGGTCCAGGAATCTGAAAATTGGGGAGCATGGAGAGGCTTCAGGACTTTTGTGAAACCTCTGAGAAAGGACACGTATTGTTTGTGTGTTCACCTATTTGAGGTGAGTGTCTAATACAATCATCTGCTTTTTTTTAAAGTATATTTACTTATTTATCTTCAGAGAGAGAACGCACGCATGAGTGGGGAGGGGCAGAGAGATAGTTTGAGAAAATCCCAAGAAGACTCCATGCTGTCAGCCCAGAGCCAGTTGTAGGGCTCAACCTCAGAACCATTAGACGAAATGAATAGTTGAACACTCAACTGACTGAGCTACCCAGATGCCCCTCATCTGGTTTTCAAAGAGGTCAGTGATTCAAAAATAATGAACCACTGTTCTAAACATAAAGTAACTTACCTAAGAGGGTCTATTTGTTGAACAAATTTTTCTGACAAAAAAGAGATCCCTGGTACTTATTTACCCATTAGGTGAACATTAATTTAACACTTACTGGGTGCTAGAAGATGAAAAGTCTTACCCTTTTTTAAACCCCTGCCATGAGATGTAGATGGACAGCAAAGTTACCAATGATGAAGAGTTTCAAATATATTTTGTATTCAGGTAGTATCTCCTTGTAGTTTTGATTTGTATTTCCCTGATGATGAGTGACACTGACCATTTTTTCATGTCGGTTGGCCATCTGGATGTCTTCTTTGGAGAAGTGTCTATGCGTGTCTTTTGCCCATTTCTTAACTGGATTATTTGTTTTTGCGTGTTGAGTTTGATAAGTTCTTTATAGATTTTAGATACTAACCCTTTATCTGATATGTCGTTTGCAAATATCTTCTCCCATCTGTCAGTTGCCTTTTAGTTTTGCTGATTGTTTCCTTCACTGTGTAGAAGCTTTTTATCTTCATGAGGTCCCAGTAGTTCATTTTTGCTTTTGTTTCCCTTCCCTCTAGAGACGTGTTGAGTAAGAAGTTGCTGCAGCCAAGGTCAAAGAGGTTTTTGCCTGCTTTCTCCTCGAGGATTTTGATAGCTTCTTGCTTACATTCAGGTCTTTCCTCCATTTTGAGTTTATTTTTGTGTATGGTGTAAGAAAGTGGTCCAGGTTCATTTTTCTGCATGTTGCTGTCCAGGTTTCCCAGCACCACTTGCTGAAGAGACTGTCTTTTTTCCATTGGATATTCTTTCCCGCATTGTCAAATCTAGTTGTCCATACGTTTGTGGGTCCACTTCTGGGTTCTGTATTCTGTTCCATTGTTCTGTGTGTCTGTTCTTGTGCCAGGTCCATACTGTCTTGATGATTACAGCTTTGTAATACAGCTTGAAATCTGGGATTGTGATGCCTCCTGCTTTGGTTTTCTTTTTCAGGATTGCTTTGGCTATTCCAGGTTTTCTGGTTCCATACAAATTTTAGGATTGTTTGTTGTAGCTCTGTGAAGAATGCTGGTGTTATATTGATAGGGATTGCATTGAATATGTAGATTGCTTCAGGTAGTAATTGACATTTTGACAATATTTGTTCTTCCTATCCAGGAGCAAGGAATATTTTTCCATTTTTTGGTGTCTATTTAATTTCTTTCATAAGCTTTCTATAGTTTTCAGTGTATAGATTTTTCATCTTTTCTGTTAGATTTATCCCTAGGTATTTTATGGTTTTTGGTGCAATTGTACATGGGATTGATTCCTTAATTTCTCTTTCTGTTGCTTCATTATTGGTATATAGGAATGCAGCTGATTTCTGTACATTGATTTTATATTCTGCCACTTTTCTGGATTCATGGATTTGCTCTGGCAGTGTTTTGGTGGAATCTTTTAGGTTTTCCATATATAGTGTCATGTCATCTGCAAATAGTGAGAGTTTGACCTCCTCCTGGCCAATTTTGATGCCTTTTATTTCTTTCTGTTGTGTGATTGCTGAGGCTAAGACTTCCAATACTATGTTGAATAATAGCAGCGAGAGTGGACATCCCTGTCTTGTTCCTGACCTTAAGCGAAAGCTCTTAGCTTTTCCCTATCGAAGATGATATTAACATTGGGTCTTTCATACATGGCTTTTATGATCTCAAGGTATGATCCTTCTATCCCTACTTTCTTCAGGGTGTTTATAAAGAAAGGATGCTGTATTTTGTCAAATGCTCTCTCTGCATTTATTGAGAGGATCATGTGGTTTTTGTCCTTTCTTTTATTGATGTGATGAATCACATTGATTGCTTTACAGATATTAAACCCTACATACAGGTATTAATCTCACTTGGTCGTGGTGAATAATTTTTTTAATATATTGTTGGATGCAGTTGACTAGTATCTTGTTGAGGAGTTTTGCATCCATGTTCGTCAGGAAAATTGGTCTATAATTCTCCTTTTTCATGGGGTCTTTAGTTTTGGAATCAAGGTAATTCTGGCTTCATAGAAAGAGTTTGGAAGTTTTCATTCCATTTCTATTTCTTGGAATAGCTTCAAAAGAATAGCTGTTAACTCTTCCTTAAATGTTTGGTAGAATTCCCCTGGAATGCCATCTGGCCCTGGACTCTTGTTTTTGGAAGATTTTTGAATTTGTCTTTTTCTTCCACATTGCCCATTTTATCGACATATAATTGCTTATTATATTTTCTTATTGTTTTTATTTCTGCTATGTTGGTTATGATCTCTCCTCTTTCATTCTTGATTTTATTTATTTGTGTTCTTACCTTTTTCTTTTTGATCAAACTGGCTAGTGGTTTATGAATTTTGTTAATTCCTCAAAGAACCAGCTTCTGGTTTCATTGATTTGTTCTACTGTTTTTTTTGTTTTGTTTTTTGGTGTCAATAGCATTGATTTCTGCTCTAATCTTTATTATTTTCTGTCTTCTGCTGGTTTGGGATTTTACTTGCTGTTCTTTTTCCAGTTCTTTAAAGTATAAAGTTAGGTTCATATCTGAGACCTTTCTTCTGTCTTTAGGAAGGTCTGGATTGCTATATACTTCCCTCTTGTGAACACCTTTACTGCATCCCAGAGGTTTTAGGCTGTGGTGTTATTTTCCTTAGCTTCCATGTAATTTTTAATTTCCTATTTAACTTCTTGGTTAGCGTATTCATTCCTTAGTAGGATGTTCTTTAGTCTCCAAGTTTTATCTTTCCAAATTTTTTCTTGTGGTTGATATTGAGTGTCCTAGCCTTGTAGTGTGAAAATATGCACAGTATGATCTCGATCTTTTTGTACTTGTTGAGGGCTGATGTGTGTCCCAGTATGTGATCTATATTGGAGATTTTTCCATGTTCAGTGGAGAAGAAATTATATTCTGCTGCTTCAGGATGAGATGTTCTGATTATATCAATTAAGTCCATCTGGTCCAGTGTTTCATTCAAAGTTATTGTTTCCTTGTTGATTTTTTGTTTAGATGATCTGTTCATTGCTATAAGTGGGGTGTTGAAGTCCCCTACTATTATGATATTATTATCAATGAGTTTCTTTATGTTTGTGATGAATTGGTTTATATATTTGGGTGGTGCCATATTTGGAGCATAAATATTTACAATTGTTATGTCTTCTTGGTTGATAGATCCCTTAATTATGATATAATGCCCTTCTTCATCTCTTGTTACAGTCTTCATTTTAAAATCTAGATTGCTTGATATAAGTATGCCTACTCCGGGTTTCTTTTATGGTTCTCCATCCCCTTACTTTCAATCTGAAGGTGTCTTTAGGTCTAAAGTGTGTCTCTTATAAACAGCATATAGATGGATCTTGTTTTCATATCCATCCTGTTACCCTGTGTCTTTTGATTGGAGCATTTAATCCATTGACTTTTAGAGTGAGTACTGAAAGATATCAATTTATTTCCATTATGTTACTTATAGAGTTGGAGTTTCTTATGGTGTTCTCTGGTCCTTTCTAGTGTTTGTTGCTTTTGGTATTTTTTTTTTTTCGTGTTTTCTCCCCTCAGAGAGTCCCCCTTAAAATTTATTGCAGGGCTTGGTCAGCAGTCATGAACTCCTTTAATTTTTTGTTTTTCTGAGAAACTTTTAATTAATCTCTCCTTCTATTTTAAATGACAGCCTTGCTGGATAAAGAATTCTTGTCTGCATATTTTTCTGATTCAGCACATTGAATATATCCTGACACTCCTTTCTAGCCTGCCAAGTGTCTGTGGAGAGGTGTGCTGCAAACTTGATCTGTCTTCCCTTGTAGGTTAAGGACTTTTTTCCCCTTGCGGCTTTCATGATTCTTTCCTTGTCTGAGTGTTTTGTGTATTTGAGTATGATACGCCTTGTTGATTGTCGGTTTTTGGTGAATCTTATGGGAGTCCTCTGTGCTTCCTGGATTTTTGATGTCTGTGTGTTTTCCCAGGTTAGGAAAGTTTTCCACTAGATTTGCTCACAGAACCCTTCTACCCCTTTTTCTCTCTCATGATCTTCTGGGACCCCTATGATTTTAATGATGTTCCTTTTTACAGAGTCACTGATTTCTCTAATTCTTAAATCGTGCTCTTTTGCCTTAGTATCCCTCTTTTTTTCTCCTTCGTTATTCTCTGTAAGTTTGTCCTGTATATCACTGATTCACTTCTCTGCCTCATCTGTCCTTTCCACCGTGTCACCCATTCGAGATTGCATCTCAGTTATAGCAATTTTTATTTCATCCTGACTAGCTTGTACTAAAGCTCCACAGAAACAGACTCTAATGTATTTTCGACCCCAGATAGTATTCTTATTATCAGGATTCTAAATTCTGGTTCAGACATCTTGCTTGTATCTGTGTTGATTAAGTCCCTGGCTGTCATTTTTTCCTGTCGTTTTTCTTTATTTTGGGGCGAATTCCTTCATTTCGTCATTTTTAAGGGAGAAAAAGAATTAATAAGGAAAAAAATTAAAAATTAAATACAACACACACACACACACAAATCAAGTAAATGATGCTAGATCCTAGGTGTGTTTTGGTTTGATTCTTGAAAGGAGCTTGATAGATTAGAGAAAAAAAGGGAAAAAGAAAAAAAAAGGAAAACATTTGAAAATTTGAGAAAATGAATACATTGAAATAGAATAAAATGAAATAGAATAAGATAGAATTTGAAAAAAATTACAAAAAAGTGAAAATATGGTAGAAAAAGATCAAGAAACATGTTTTTAATAAAAATTGAAAATAAAAATAATTTTTTTCTCTTTATGTATTCAAGAAAAAGAAATGAAACTCAAAATAAGAAAAAAAAAAGAAAATTGAATAAATGGACCAGCCAGCAGAGTGAAGTACATTTGAAATAACATCGTTTTCCCCCAGAAGTCAAACTATGATGCACTTCATAGTCCATAAGTTAAGCTGGCGTACAGATTTGTACAGAGCAAGTTGGCCTAGCTGGGCGGGGCTTAGTGTAATGGCTCAGTTTTCCACTAGGTGGTGCTGCTAAGCTTACTGGGATGGATTGTTGTGGTGCTTGTAGGTGTGTATGCTCATGCGTGGGAGGGGTGAAAATGGTGCCACCCAGGTACCCACTCTCTAATATTGGAACTCTCTGCTCTCCCCCCACCAGCAATCGTGCACCCATCCTTTGTCTCCAGCTTCTGTCCACTCCCCGCTTTTACACTGGCTGTTACCAAGCTGTCAGGTTGCCAGGTGGCATCTCCCTCCTGAGTTTTATCACAGATGCAGCTGGGTTTCCTAATCCCTCACTTCTGAGGGACTGCAGCTTTGACCCACTCAGATTCTCTGGGGAAGGGTCTCACTGAGCTATGGCCAGGTGCTGGCCACACCCAGGAATGTTCTGGGAATGTGCTGCTGCTGATGCCCAGAGACTGTGGCTGGGTGTTAACCAGCCCCAGAGAATGTTCATGCGACCTTGTAGCAGCAGCATTTCAGGGATTATGGGAAATCACAAAACACATCTGGCACCAGGCTTCACCCTTAATGACCTTGTTCCAGCACCAGCGAGTGTGGTTGTTCTCTGGAGTGCTGGGACCCGGTGGCCACACAGTCTCTACCAAATGTCCTTCTATCAATGGAACTGCTTCTCCCCATGGGGCCTGAGAACCTCCCGGACCCTGCTTTGCTCTTGGGGATTCACCTTTCCCACCAGAGCACCGCCAGGTATTGAGCTGTGAAGTTTCAGACTCTGCGCTCCCCTGTTTATAGAGTCTTAATAGAATTGAAATCCTCTCCTTTCTCCCTTCCTAGTTCAGTCCCTGCAGCTGTTTCCACTTTTCTACTTTCTGTCCGGCTGCTTTTGGGGGTGGAGGTGCTTTTCTCATACTCTCTCCCTGTCTCTGTCCTCTTTCTGCAAGCAAAAACAGCTCCCTGCTCTCCGTGGCTTCTCTGTCCACCAGTTCACCTCTCTGCACCATGTACCCGCTGGTTGTGCAGATTGTTGTGTCAATCCTCAAATCAGTTTTCTAGGTGTGCAGGATGGTTTAGTGTTCATCTGGGTGTATTTCATGGACACAAGACCCCAAAAAAACTTCCATGCTGTTTTGCCATCTTGGCTCCTTCCCCCCTTCTTTTATGACTTTGAAAACAATTAATTTTAAGGTACGCAATTGTGGCTTAGTCAGTTGACCATGTGACTCAGCTCAGGTCATGATCTTGCAGTTCATGGGTTCGAGCCCTTGCTTGGGGCTTGTTGCTCTCAGTGTGGAGCACACTTCGGATCCTCTGTCTGCCAATTTCTCTACCCCTCCCCTGCCTGTGCTCTCTCTCTCTCAAAAATAAAAATAAACATTAAAATACTATTCTCTATATTATTTTATAAAAAATACATTCTTTAATTATTTTATAAAAAATAATTCTTTTTTATAAAATTAATTCACATTTAAAATGAAAGTATAATTAACATGTAGTGTTATATTAGTTAAGGTATACATTATGGTGATTCAACACTTCCATACAACAGCCAGTGCTCATCATGACAAGTTTACTCCTTAATCCCCATCACCCATTCCACCCATCCCTCCACTCGCCTCCCCTCTGGTACCCACCAGTTTGTTCTCTATAGTTAAGAGTTTGTTGTGGTTTGTGTTTGTTTGTTTGTCTCTTTTTCTTTTTTCATTTGTTTTGTTTCTTAAATTCCACAAATGAGCCAGTAATTCCACTATTGAATATTTACCCAAAGAAAATGAAAACACTAATTCAAAATGACATATGCACCCCAATGTTTATTGCAGCAATATTTACAATAGCCAAGATATGGATGCAAACCAAGTTTCCATCCAAAATGAATGGATAAAAAATATATGGTCTCTATATATAATGGAATATTATTCAACCATTAAAAAATAAGATCCTGCAATTTACAACAACATGGATGATCTAGAGGGTATAATGCTAAGTGAAATAAGTCAGAGAAAAATAGATACTGTATGACTTCACTCAAATATAGAATTTAAGAATTTCAGTGAGTTTTAAGTATCCCATCATATGGATCCCCCAGGGTTTACCTATGCATTGCTGTATTGTTGGACAGGTAGACTGTTTCTATGTTTTTCATATTACGAATACCAAGGCATGTTAAGAGAGAGTTATTCATTCTCCCTGAGGGAGGTTTCCATCACAGTAACAGTCCTGGTCTTCTGGGGTACAGTGAAGTACCTAATAGGTATGTTTGGAATGAAGGCATGGGCTGGTGGCTCACACCTCCTTATCCCAGGACCACCAATCCCAGAGGGCAGGCTCTTATTCTGAGAAGCTGGGAGGGGAGACCTGTGACAGGGCAGGCGAGTCTGTCTGCCTCTGGCCTTCAGTATTAGGAAGTATATTGAGGCTGCACATCTAAGGTTGACTGTCTGATTACATCAGTGGATGTTTTGATTCTAGTGTATCGATGTCCTATTATGATTCCCTCCTTTGTATACTTTTCAGAATTGGGATTTTGAGGGGGTCAAAGTTGAGTACACTTTAGGTCTTTTGATACAATTTTTTCTTCCCTTTTTTTAGAGAGAGAATGAGAGCACCAGAACATGAGTGGGGGGAGGGGTAGAGAGGGAGAGAGAGAGAGAGAGAGAGAGAGAGAGAGAGATTCTTAGGCAGCCTATATGCTCATCTCAATGCCCAAAGTGGTGCTCGATCTCAAACCTTGAGATTATGACCTGTGAAAAAATTGAGAGTTGGACGCTCAGTTGCCTGAGCCACACAGTTGCCCTTTTTGATATAATCTTCATATCCTTCACTAGAAATTTGGTCCCTGTGTGGACTCCTACCAGCAGAGATGAAAGTTATGATTATCTTTGAAAACTTCATTTTTCTTTCCAATATGTATATAGTATGTGGTTATAGGTCTATATCTCTATTTAATATGTAAAACATATATATATGGGGTGGGAGTTTAGATGTATATTTATATTTAATATATAAAGCTTATGTTAAATTTTAATTCCATACTAAATAAAAATTATATTTATATATTAAGTATGTGTTTATATTTAAATCATATAAAAATATACATTTTAAACTTAATTTTACCCGAAATCAATATTAGAAATGGAAGATGAGAATTATAACATCATTTACCTAGTTTTATGGGAGTCTCATATGAAATAATTTTGGCCATTTCATTAAGTGATTTGAAAAGTAGTACTTGGTATAAGAAACAAAATTCAGAGGTTTAAAAAATATGTCGTTTCATTTGTAGAAATAAATAATGTGTTGGTTAATTAATTAAGAAGACCAGAATGAACTCTGAAAATATCACCTGGGCTCTCTCTTCTCCCCTCATCCGTGTACATCATGACCGGCAGTCACTGCCTTGAGAGCTGGATGGTTTTTCACGGGTCACAGATGTTGAGACTCCGGGGAAGTTTGAATCATTTATTCTACACAGTGATTTCCATGTTTTTACTAGGAATATGGGAGCGTTGTAGATACCCACTTTTTGGAAGAGATTTGAAATGAAATGAACAGAAACTCCATCATCCTTTGAAGGTGTTTAAGAGAAGCCACAACCTCCTCATACTTAGTACTGGGTGAAATTGGCCGTGATGTGCTCATGGTTGAAGGGTATGTAGTCTTCAACACCTAGAAACAATCAGAGAAGAACATGAGGTGACTGTGGAGCCTATACCCACCCCCACCTCCCAGGGGATCAGCCCATTGTTGGAGGAGTGAAGTTGCCTCAGAGTGAAATGGCAGCTTGGAAGAGTATGGAACTAAGGTTCAGGGAGTCCGTGTTTCCAGGCTCTGAGTTGCCATGTGCAGCATGTATTTGGACAATGCCTTTAAATTGTGGGAGTCTTATTTTCCTCATGTAGTAAATTGTACTCGTAATATGTACCCTGAAGAAACACTTTCAGGATTAGGAAAATGACTGCCAGATGCCTAATACAGTACCTGACATGTAGTAAGTGTGCAGTGAATGGTGATTCTTATTAAAGTAGCTTATTTAAGCCAAATTTAGGACATTCAAGGTAGGAGGAGCTCATGTTCACTTTAGAAGATTTTGGAGGAAATAAAGAGGGCAGTGGGTTGAGAATTCTTGTTTTTCAGGGCAGAAAAGTTAGATGATGGCAGTATTGATGGCTTCCAAGTTGCCGGGCATCGGAAAGAATGACGATTCCAGGTCCAAGTTTTTTAGGATCTCAGAGGCCTTTCTGTTTACCATTCTTCCCTCAGAGAAGAAAAGTAATTGGAAGGTATGAGAATAAGCTTGATTTGATTTTTGAATGTTTATTTATTTTTGAGAGAGAGAGACAGAGTACAAGCAGGGGAGGGTCAGAGAGAGAGAGAGGCACAGAATTCAAAGCCAGCTCCAGGCTCTGAGCTGTCAGCACAGAGCCTGATGTGGGGGTTGAACTCTCGAAATGTAAGATCATGACCTGAGCCTAAGTCAAATGCCCAACCAATAGCCACGTAGGGGCTCCAAGGATAAGCCTGATTCAAAATAATTAAATAATTTCTGGGATGACAGTGGTAGGAGAACTAATAATAATCATATTTAGCATTTTTGAACACATGTTATGTAAAAGTCATTTTGCTTAATTCATTTTAAAAACCATATTTCTAATATTCACACTAAGCCAAAGAACTTTGGCTATAACTATTTCCATTTTATAGCTCTGGAAACTGTGGCTCAGAGAAGATTCATTCCTTGTCTGATATAGCCTGTAAGTAAATGGAAGGCCTTCTAACCAAGGCTTCTGTGATCTCAAGGTCTTTATTATATGCTTTGCCAGAATTCAACAAATTCTGGCTGGCCAGATTTTTTATTTTATTTTATTAAAAAAAATTTTTTTTAATTTTTTTAACTTTTATTTATTTTTGAGACAGAGAGAGACACAGCATGAGTGGGGGAGGAGCAGAGAGAGAGGGAGACACAGAATCCAAAGCAGGCTCCAGGCTCTGAGCTGTCAGCACAGAGCCGGACGTGGGGCTCGAACTCAAGGACTGCAAGATCGTGACCTGAGCTGAAGTCAGATGCTCAACTGACTGAGCCACCCAGGCTTCCCTATTTTATTTTAAATTTCTTAGAGAGAGAGAGAGCATGAGCAGGGACAGAGTGACCGAGGGAAAGAGAGAGAGAGAAACAGAGAGATAATCTTGTGTAGGATTCACACTCAGCGTAGAGGGGCTTGATCCCACGACCCTGGCATCACGACCTGAGCCATAATTAAGAGTTGGATGCTCAACTGACCCAGGTGCCCGAGATTTTGTGAAAAGCCTGACAGACACTAAGGAAACATGTCTCCCATTGTAATCTTGTATAATGAGGATCTTTACAAAGTCACAGCCTGGGCTCAGCTGTGACTTTATTTGGTGTCACATCTCCCTGCACGGTGACAACAAACATCACCTTGACTAGGTAACATCGTCCTTAGACAAAACCACATGCTGACTTTCTTTAGCTTGGAGGATATTTTAGTATTTGTGCACAACTTTAAAGAATGTTAAGGTTTTGCTTTCTGAGTTTGTTCCTGCCTCTTTCCCCATAGAAACATGCATAAACGTTCTTCTCTTTGGAATTTTTTTTTTTTTTAAAGCATTAGGGCAAAAAGAATGAACGTTGAGTGAAGCCATTGGAGGAAGGTCACTCGTGCTCCAGGCTGGACGCCTGGCTTGATTATCTCGCGAGCCCACGCTAGATGTGGGACTTGCATGAGACTCTAACGTCTCAAAACCCTGCAGAGTTGATGTGTGAAATAAAAGAACATCACTGCACAAAGGGCTACGTTTCCCATCTCTCATATTTGTTTCCCACAGAATAGGAAGTCACTGTACTTTTCTTTTAACGTTAATGTTTAAGTTTTTAATCCTAAAGTGGCCATCTTTGTAGATTACATACTACTTTCCCCACCATTTCGTTTTCTCTCTTGCATTATCTGCTTTTTCCTTTTTCAGCTCTCATTGCTTTAAGTAGGTCAGTGTACTTTTCTTGGTCTTGGGCACTGGATGTGACCCCATTGACTCATAGTCTAGAGTTTTGGTTTTTGATTTTTAAAAAAGCAATAAAATTAATTCGTTAATTTTATATATGTGTGTGCATATATATATGTACATATATATATATATATATATATATATATATATAATATATTTTTTTTTGAGAGGATGTGGTGTGAGAGCTGGGGAAGGAGGCAGAGGGATGGAGAGAGAGAGAATCCCAAGCAGGCTCCATGCTCAGTTCGGAACCCAATGTGGAATTCAATCTCATAATCCTGGGATCATGAACTGAGCCAAAATCAGAAGTGGGGTGCTCCACCGATTGAGCCAACCACATGCCCTAAAAAAGCTATTTTCAAAAGCCAGCCACCTGTTCTATCTATCATCTATCTATCCCATCATCTCTCAATCATTCAATCAAATCATTGTATGTATATTCATAATATATATGTGTATGTACATATATGCATAGTCACTGTATGTATGATTATTATATATATACATACAATCTCACAATTATTTGTTTTTTAAGTAAATGAATGAATTAAAGAAGGGAATGAAAGAAAGTAGCCTTCAGACTATGGAAGAGATTCCCAGATTCCTTTCCTTTCTCACCTTCATTCAAAGGTATTTTGCCGCTAAGGAATTGCCAGTATGTCCTATGATGAACATTTTCAGCAATATTATTGATGGAGGAGACAACAAGGCCCCAAGATGTCATTGTGGTTTCAAATCTGTAAGAGTTAAATCAGGTACATGATTAACATCTCATTTCAATCAGGCAATAAGAGGTTAAAGGAAGGGACAGAGACATTCCCTTTATTTTCTTTTAGAGAGAGAGGGAGGGAGAGGGGCAGAGGGAATGAGAGAGAGAAAATCTGAAGCAGGCTTCAGGCTCAGCATGGAGCCCAAGATGGGGCTCAATTCTATGACCCTGGGATCATGACCTGAGCCGAAATCAAAAGCTAGCCACTCAATAGATTAACTACCCAGGTGTCCTGGGACAGAGACATTCTAAATGCTTTATATATCAGATAAAATCATGCCCAAAAGAGGAATTACAAATGACTAATGAATATTAAGTTACTTCACTTTTAATGAAATGAAGTTAACATGAATGGAGTTTTTTTTGAAAAATCTATCAATAAGCAAACTTAAGAAAATGTAGATGCCCAAATATGGGTGAATAATTACATGAATCATGGGATGACTATCCAAGATTGAATTTTTTTGCACTTACAAAATTGTAGTTTTCAATAATTTTAAGTGACGTTAAAAATGCTCCTCCAATAATATCAAGTAAAAATGTGGGACATACATTGTACACGAAATAACTATCCCATCTATGTGATGGAGCACAACTATTTACAAGATGCTTAGGAAAAAACCACCTACGAAATTATAAAAACATATCCACAGTGATTATATTGTGGATGTACTGTTGATGTTGTGTTTTCTTCTTTATGCATCACCCCTGAACTGTCTACTGTATGTCTTTATGACATTCACAGTCAGAAAAAGAAAAATCAGGCAAAATTAAAACTCAGCTCAGAGAAGTCGTTAGGTAGATTCAGAGGGTTGTTTGAAAGCTCAGTATCTTGGAGTGCAGCTTTGATCCCGACCTGTGTGTAGAAGTCAGGGAAATTGTGGAGCCGGGCTGTGGACAGCAGGCAAGATGCAATCCTGTGGGGTGGATTCCACATCCAAGTCAGTTGTCACTTCCTGAGACTTGGTCAGTCATTCTCGTTGGCATCTCTCTGCAGAACTGGCATCATGTCATCTTTCCTTAAAAGGCTCTCCTCTTTTCCTTTTTTAGGCCCTGGCATGTTCCCTCTGCGCCTTATGTTATCTTAGCCTTCTCCATATTTCTCTGCTGCTTCCTCTTTTTGCAAACTATCAACACATCTGTATTCTTCCCTTTATGACAGGACAGTGGAAAGAATATGAGCTTCATGGTCAAGTCTGGGTTCAGATGTCAACTCTATTAGTTACATGTCATGTATTCTTAGGACTGTTACTTAGCCTCTTTGGGCTTAGCCATGCTATGTGTGTAATGAGCATGTGGATCTGTCTCATGGTCTTTTTTTTTTTTTTTTTTTTAATAGTCTTTATGCCCAACATTGGGCTCTTACTCACGACTCCAAGGAGCGTTGCATACTATTACCTTCAAAAGCTCCCTAACCCTTCTGTTTTGAACATCAACAATTAGACATATCTAAAGGAATTAAGTCTTTTTCTATGAAAGACATTCTTTCCCCCTGACATTCCTGTCAAAAGTTTGGAAACTTCTCTGTCTTGCCCTCTTGCATCCAGTACTCACAGAGACCTGTGGAGTCTTCCTCAGTGTGAGTCTGTTTATCCTAGATGGAGTCTTCATTACTTCATAGATTCGCACACCCCAGATTTCCTCCTTGTCTCCCATTCTCAACCCAACGAACATTTTACAACATGACTTTTCTTTGTTAAAACCTTGCAATGCTTCTTGATAATATGGAATCCAATCTCCTGAGCCTGGTTTTTCAGACTTTTTACAACATGAACAAGACTATCCATCTGGACATTACTTTCTTAATTCAGTCTTATATTCTTTTCTCTAGTCAAGCTGGCTACTCGCTCCGTCAATTCCTTGCTACTTTCTGCCTCCAGTGCTCCTCCCATTTTTTTTTAAGTTTTATTTGTTTATTTCAAGAGAGAAGGTGCAATTGGTGGAAAGGCAGAGAGAGAGGTAGAGAGCATCCCAAGCAGGTTATACACACTCACTGGAGTGTGAGAACTGTGGGGCTCAAACCAATGAACTGTGAGATCATGACCTGAGCCCAGGTAGGATGTTGAACTGAGGACATTTAGCCACCCAGGCACCCTTTGAATGCTTCTTTCTAGTCATTCTCTCTTCCTAGAATACTGTCTTCCCATACTTCTCCTTCGAACATGCCCCAAAGCCATAAGGCTTTCTGGACTATTCTAATCCACAACGGACTCTCTCCCCTTTGAATTCCTGTTTGTAAAACTCTAGTTATACATTGACTTGTGTGATTTAATGTTTCCTGAGAGCCTTGCCTAGTTGCTAGTTTGCAGGCTTCATGAAGGGTGATGAGATGAAGATCTGTTAAATTATCAGAAGGAAAAAAAGTAAGAACAGGCAGAGAGAGAGAGAGAGAGAGAGAGAGAGAGAGAGAATGAGAATTCAGGCGAGACCTATGGGAAATGGCGTGTGTTGCTTACAGCACTCACTTGAACATGGGGCTTCTGCGCTGCGCTTCCTGTAGTACAACAAGTAGCACTGATCCAGCTTCACACTGACATTGATGGTCTCATGGAAGTGCAGCTCGCACCCCCCTCAGCTGGTTATTGATTGTGTATTTGACGGTGACGTTGGATGCTGAGGTGGGAGCAGGGTTGGTTTGGGTGGGGAGGGTTGGTTGCACATCATGATCTGTGAAGAGCAAAAGAGGCCAAATTTGTTAAAGATATTGGAGTTTGTACTATTAGGTGCAAAATCTCTGTTTTTAGCAACTCATCCTAAAAAAAAAATTTCAAGGAATGGCAATGATTTTGTGTCCTTTGTGGGTTGTTCTGAGGAACTCCATGAAGCTCTTATTTCCATTCTAGAGAGTTGTTCTTGGGTGAAGAGCTGACAGCTAGTTTTACAAGGAGCATTAGTTTTGCTTTCCTTGCTTTGAAGGAATTTCCACTGTGAATCTGGAGGCAAAGGTAGTAGGTTTCAGACCATTTAACAAAACACCTGGGCAACTATCGTGTAGAATCCTAGGAAAGACTCCATAGCCATCTTGTTAAGGTTGGGAAATCACTGGGAAGCAGTCTCAGGAGTTAGGTGAATGTGGCTATGTTCAGTGTGACTGGGATCCAGTTGCTTGTTCATAGTCTATAGATTCTATTCTGAGAAAGACAAGGAGTTTGGTAATCTCTGTTTGTCCAGGAAGTCCATGCAAGATAAGATGAATAGTGCTGTACCCTAGTATTTGATTACAAAGAAGAGTTAGAAGTATGTCTACCAAAGGCTAGTTATCTCTGGAGTGATAAAAATTTTTATGCAGGAGATCCACTTTGTTTGTGTACATTTCTGCAGTGTTTGAATTTTAAGTATCCTTGTATTATATTTCAAATGTATAAAATAGAGATACTTCAATCAAAGAGCAATGTGCCATGTTTCCACCCTATTCCTTTGGTGTGTCTGGGAGCACCAAGGCTTCGTATTTAGATCTCCAAGTCTGGCTAAAATGCCAACTCTGTTCTTCTCATAAGTCTCTCAGACCAGATCAGTGATTGGCCACACTTTCTTTGCTCTTGCACTGTATGTGGCTTCTATTTTGATTTAATACTTATTTCATTCTTCCAGATGTTGTGTTCTTTGTCTATGTATCCATCTCTTGACCTTGTAAAGAGCAGATATCTAAAGATACTGCATAATGTTTGGGGCATTCATCACAAGAGTGAATGAAGTTATATATCATCTGACTGTTAAGACCATGGACCTTCCCTCTTCACCATCATCTCATTTCACTATCATCTTCAGCATCATCTTCACCACCTACTATAGTAGGTGCTCATTTAATGTGTACTGAGTGAAGTAGACATGTGGGCTGAACTCTGAGGAC
>JAINVK010001137.1:0-129080 GCA_030068075.1 Paguma larvata | reverse complement strand
CCTGCGGGCTCTGTGTCCAGGAAGTCCCGCCGAGCTCCCTAATCCAGGGAGCTCACTATTACACGCTTAGCCGGCGCGGCACCCCGCTCCCGAGGAAGCGCCTAATGAAAGCCTCATGTGTCAGCGTCGGTTGCACAGACACGCTGAGGCTACTCGAGCCGGGCCTTGTGCCCAAGGTATGACCTCACCGTCGGGCAGACCGGCAGGGGACCCCAGAAAGAGGAGATCCGTGTGTGGGCCAGACCTGGTCCTAATCACAGCCAGCTGGGACGGAGGGAGGCACCCCCGGACGCCGGGGTCTGCGGGCCCGAGGCACCGTCACCTTACAGGCTAAGAGTCCTAAGCTCCAGCCCAGACATCCCATTTTTTTTCTTGGCCTCATCCCCATAAAAATTTCTGCCATTCCAGAAGTTTCATGCCAAAGAATAACTTAATTCGGGCAGGCTGAATCTCTGTGGAGAACTCTCAGTTACAGAAGCTAGAAAGGAAGGATATAATTAGGAGCTATTTTTTTGGTTTTGTTTTGTTTTGTTTTAACAGAAGCTCAAAAGGCCCGTTTAAGAGAAAGACACTGAATCACACACAGTCCATCCGTATCCGGATAGTGGTACCCCAGAAATGTCACTCACCAGTCATTCACGGAACTCTAAAGCCACACTGCAGTCTCAGATGGAGATCTATCACCTAGCTCTTTCCACGCTCAGGCAATTAATAAACTGGACAGAAAATTCCTCTCCGTACGTCGCTGCCCTGCCTTCATATGTTCTGTAGGAAGTCTTTTGTAGACAACTAAACAGAACCTGGAAGAAGCTGAGCTTCAAATGTAAAGAAATGTGGGGCGCCTGGGGGGCTCCGTCAGTTGAGCCTCCGACTTCAGCTCAAGTCATGATCTCACCCTTTGTGAGTTTGAGCCCCGCATCAGGCTTTCTGCTGTCAGCACAGAGCCTACTTCGAATCCTCTGTCCCCCCTCCCCCGCCCTTGCACTCTCTCTCTCTCTCTCAAAAATAAATACACATTTAAAAAAAAAATAACGAGTAAAGAAATATGTTTTTACCTGATGAAGTCCCTGAAAAGTGGCCTATGACCTCAGCTTTTGTTAAAGCAACTAATAGAAATTCTTTGCAAGGAAACGTGAAGTTCCTTTAACTTCTGGTAAGTTCTTCCTTTGGCATTGCTAGCTGCGTAAGATACATTGTAAATAAATTGGTGAAACTTGAAAGCTCTGAAACTGAGTCCCCAGACGGAAATTTGCTCCGAGCAACCAAGAGCCCCCTGGGGCTCCAAGACCTCATGAAATCAGGGAAGCTTTGCAACAAAGTTAAAAACACCCTGTGAGCTGAGGTCGAGGACTGGCTACACCAAGAACTAGATGGACTCCGAGGAAGGCCCTAAGATTTCCTAGGAATAACTCGCCCATAATAGCCCTGGCTCGGCTTGATTAAATGTAACTAATTCCATTCGCTTCTAGTCCATTCCACTTAGGTTTTGTTATAGGAGTTGTGGGCAGAGACCCAAAAGCGCGAAACCTTAGTTCCATAAACAGAGGTATAAATTAAGATTTCTATTATTTTAAGAAGGAGCCTTTTTCTGGAACTGTCTCTCCGAAATGGTGATTTGGGGGGAGGGTCGATGGAACACAGACTTTGTTATACAATACGCGCTTTGCTCCCGCTTTTCAGAAATATCTAAAGCCGGCGACTAAATATAAAGCAAGGTCATTGCAAAGACGTGGCGAATCGCAATCAGTCAGAGTTGTAAGGACAAGGCTGGGGCGGCTCAGACCACGGCACGCCCCTGAACCGGAAAACAAACGGTCACGGCTGCACTTGGCGGTTGGCGTTGGGGTTCATTCGCCGTACGGCCCACCCCTCTCTTCCTTCCAGCAACCCCAGCGGGACAACGGGAGAGAGCGCTTTCTTCCGGTCAGCCTGCAGGCCAAGCAAACATCTCCCTGCCACGGTCTTTTCGTCCACAGGACTTCCCGGCCCCATCCTCTGCTTCCTATTTTTACGTGTACACTTCATGCTGTACCTGGGAGTCCCAGTGTCCACCACGCTGGACCCCCGAGGCCTGGGGTCAAGCGGCTCTTGAGAGGGGGAGAGTATGTGTTGAAAATAATAATAATAATAAGGCTTTGTCTTGGACCTTTGGTCAAGGCAGAATCTAGATGTCGGGAGGGTCACAGCTGGTTTGGGACAGCCTCAGGGTTTTAGAGCAGGAAACAACCTTGAAGATGTAATGTGTCGTTTTTTTTTTTTAGAACCTTTTTAAAGTAAAGTGAAGCCTTTCTTCCCACCCCACACCACCCCTCGTGAAGTTATACATAGAAACCCCATAGGTAAAACGGAGAGAAAAGAAGCTGTTTTACCCAGACGATGGCATATGATTTGGCCATAAAAAAAGAAAAAAAAGTACTAATACATCTACGATATGCATAAACCTTGCAAACATCATGCTAAGTAAAAGAAGCCAGTCACAGAGGACTGTACATTGTAGGATTCCACTTATATGACATGTCCGGAGAGGCAAATTCACAGAGACAGGTGGATTGGCGGTTGCCGATGATGGCTTGGGTGATAGAGAGATTGAGAGATGGCCGCTAAAAGGTCCGGTGGCTTTTCGGAGTGGCGAAAACGTCCTAAAATTGGTTATGGCACTGGTTACCCCAATCTGCGAATACACGAAAAGCCGCTGGTTCACACAATTTAAGCGGGTGAATTTTATGGCGCATGAGTTCCAGCTCAGTGAAGCTACTTAAAAGAGAGGGAGGGGAGGAGGAATGGAAGTGTGGCCTCCTTCCTCACCCTGCTCCGCCGGCGGCCCCCGAACCACCTCGGCAGGCCCCCGGGGCTACACGGAACACTGTCGGAAAAACCCTGATCCAGCCGTCAAATGCAAACCAAGACACGAACCCAAGCCTTTTGACTCCCAGCGCAAGGCCCTTGAAAACCAAGGTCTCGGGGCGCCTGGGGGGCTCAGTCGGTTAAGCGGCCGACTTCAGCTCAGGTCATGATCTCACGGTCTGTGGGTTTGAGCCCCGCGTCGGGCTCTGTGCTGATGGCTCAGAGCCTGGAGCCTGCTTCAGATTCTGTGTCTCCCTCTCTCTGCCCTTCCCCTGCTCACACTCTGTCTCTATGTATCTCAAAAATAAATAAAATGTTAAAAAAAACAAAACAAAACACCAAGGTCTCGTTGGGGCGCCTGGGTGGCTCAGTCAGTTAAGGGTCCAACTCTTGATTTTGCCTCAGGCCACGATCTCACAATTTGGGAGTTCGAGCCCCGAGTGGGGCCCAACACTGGCAGCGTGGAGCCTGCTTGGGATTCTCCTTCTCTCTCTCTGTCTCTGCCCCTCCCCCACTCAGACTCTCTTTGTATCTCAAAATAAATAAATAAACTTCGGAGGGGGAGAGGAGGAGAGTCTTGCCGACAAGCCGGGGCTCGTCTCGGGGTCCGAGTCGCGTGCGGGGTCTCACCGTCCATGTCCAGCCGCTGCATGATGATGGCCAGCTCCACCTCGCTCGGCATGTACCCCAAAGAGCGCATGGCCATGCCCAGCTCCTGCTTGGAGATGAAGCCGTTGCCATCTCGGTCCAGCACCCGGAAGGCCTCTCGGATCTCTGCAAAGGGGAGAGCAAAGAAAGCCCAGTGGTCACACGGCTCGGCCTCTCGGTCTGTGTGGTACCAAGAGTATTGGCGAATCCCGCAGTTGGGCGCACAGGTGACGGTGGTCCCTGCGGAAACCCGAGTGAACTGAGGACCCTTCCTGAGCAGGATCGAGCAGTTGGGCTCCAGCTATGAGGAGAGGGCTGCCTCTTAACTTGGGCCATTGGTTTGCAGGAAAGGAGAAGAGACTCAGTCCCCTGTGCCGACTGGTGTTTCAGCTCCCCGCCACCGCGGGAGAGGAGGAGAGGGCTCTTTCAACCTCGCAGGAAGCCAGGAGTTAAATATCCTACTGTTTTTATCTCAGGCCTCTAATTTACAGCTGTTTTACGGCTATAAACAACCTCAGATCGATAAGAGTGTCATAAAAGCCCAAAAGGCATCTTTAATCACATCCTCTCCAGGCCGGAGGAAAACTGGGCTTCCGCTATCAACAAGGCCACGCTACTCGGCAGGGGATCGCCCGTCCTCCAACCCCCCCCCACCCCCCAACCTGAGCTGTTCCGCGTGCGGCCTGGAGCCCCTGCAGCCCGTCAGCCCTGGGTTGGCCGAGCGTGTCCCACCACAGCCCGCCACCACAAGGCAGGGCACGGGGGATTCAAGACCGTTGTCTGAGATGACAGTTCCATCAACGGGATCTGAACGGCAGACCCAGCCAGCTTTGACTTTTCATCAATAAAGCCGGTGCCAACATTCGTCATGCTGTTCACCACGTATTGGCCGTCTGTGCCCGAGGAGCGCGGAATTGAGTGCCACGGAGAACGAACGACAACCCGCTGGGCACCGTGGTTCTCCTCCAGAGCCCGAGGCTCCAGTCGGGAAGGAAGAGCTCCACGCGGAAGCTTGCAGGAATTCTTCTAACCAACACAAGACGCCGGCCGTTCCCCATTCACCTACTACGTCTCTAAATATCTGGCTGTGCTCCCGGCAAACACCTTGAACCACACCGTTACCCAAACAGGCTTCGTCCCTTCCCGTCGGTACTAATTTCCTGCGGCTGCTGTAACAGATCACCACAAACGCGGCGGCTTAAAACAACAGAAATTTATTCCCTCGCCATCTGGAAGCCAGAAGCGGGCAATCGGTACCACTCGACCAAAATCGCGGTGTGGACGGGGCTGTGCTCTCTTAAGGCAGAATCTGTCCCTTGCCTCTTCTAGCTCTTGGTGGCCGCCTGTCATTCCTTGGCTTGGGGCCAGGCCACTCCTATCTCTCTGCCTCCGTGGCCCCGTCGCCTTTTCCTCTTCTGTCTACGATCTTCCCCTGCCTCTCACTTATTATCAGGACATTTGTGACGGCATCCGGGGCCCACCCGGGTGAGCGAGGATAAGCTCCTCATCTCCAGATCCTCAACTTAACATCTGCAAAAGCCTCTTTTTCCCCAGGAAAGATTTACGGGCTCCAGGAATGAGGACCTGGTACCTCCGGGGCCCCGTCTGCAGCCTGCTGCACAATCCCAGCCGGTATTTCCACCTGAAATGCCTTGTCTTCCTCTTTACCTGCCCAAATCGTGTCAGTCCCCCCGCCCCAACAAAAACATCTTTGCGTACCGTGGCCAAGGTTCTCTCCCTTTCTGCTCCTGGTCAGTGGGCCATCCGTCTTTGTACTCCCACCCCCACTCTGAAGGGGGCGCTACCCAGACGGCTGCCCAGTGGAGGACCCTCACTGCACAAGTAAGGATCATACGTAAGTAGCTGATTCACTCTCGGGATGAATCCTGCAGGCCGAAGGCCTTCTGAGAATAAGTGTGGGCTCCAGCAGACAGAAGACCAGCCCGTGAGCCGGGACCCTAGGCTCCCGGCCAGGCGCATTAGCTAATTAGGTCCACAGCCAAACCCTGAGGCCCCAGATTGCTCATGTGTAAAATGAGCTGGGTTGGCCACGAGGATCCTGAAGGTCCTTCCAGACCTTTTCTGGGGATCTGTGGACGTTGTTAAAGTGTTTCAGAGAAGAACAGGAAGCCTGTGTTCTCCTTCATACCCTATTAATCTGCTCTTCAAACGCCCCTCTTTTTTTCCACCGAGGATAGAGAAAAAATTTCAGTCTGGTCCAAATTCTGAATCGAGGGGTTTGTCTGCACTTGTAGGCTCTTCTCGCCAATGAAACGTGCCAGATTCCCTGAGGCAGCCATATGTTTTCCGACCAAGTCCCAGGTGGCCCGGAAAGAGCTCAGAGCCGCTGCTCAGCTTGAGGTCTCGGCACTCGGCACTCAAGGACAGTGGGGTGGAGGCCACGGCCTCATATGGCCCAAGCCCCGATGCCAAGGGCGGGAGGATGCAGACGCAGGGTCTCCCAAGGTGGGGGTCAGCCCACCAGGAAGTCAGCCTGGCCCTGCCCTGCTACGGGGACAGGTCTCTCTCTCAGCCTCAGTCTCCCCTTCTGAAAAATGGGTTGGGTTCTAGCCTCTACATTAGGCCTCTACTTTCGGAACTGGCACGAAGCGTGCGGCAGTAGAAAATGCCGGATGATGACAGGGGCCGAGCAGGGGCCTGTTCTTGGCCGAGTCCAAGAAGAGGCCAGGGTCCCCGGTGGGCCATCTGGATGGCCAGCTTCAGGCCGAGCCCTGCCCCCTTCCCCCCTCCCCATCCTCCTTTCCCGAGTCACAGCTCCACGTCTCCTCCCTCCGACTCAGTCTGAGTTCCTTGGCGGTTACGGTCACTCTGACAGGGCGATCCCCTTCTGTTGACAGAGCCTGGCCTCGTTCCTGAGATCCCCTGTATGTCCTAGATCCTACAAACGAGGAAGCCCGCGTCCTTCCGCTGGACACCCCAGAGAGGCCGGACCAGGGATGTTTGTGAACTTGGCCTGGAAATGAGGGCCTTTGAAGGGCGTGCCTCCTGACCCCCACCTCACTGCCTGGGCTACTCTACAGCTGCCTCCCCCGCGGGCCGCTGGAGTCAGACAGCGTCCACCCCCGGAACTGCCCTGTGAAGGGACACATTCCGCCGAGGCTTCAAACCCCGTGGTTTGCTGTTCCGCCGTAAGTAACCAGGCCAGCCCAAGCCAGCCCAAGCCAGCCCGGTGCAGGTCACATCTGCTCAGAGTTCTGTGCTCTGTGTCCCCTGCACCCCCCGTAAGTGGGACAAAGCTGTACTTCTGTTTGCCCAGAATATCCGTTCCTGGCTCCCAGGTAGAGAATTTGCGTGTGCGCGCGTGTGTGTGTGTGCGCGCGCGCACACACTCACGTGTATCTGCAGAGGCAGACAAACCTAACTTCATTTTCTTTCAAAATAACAGAGTGACAAAAAAAAAAAGTACAAAACTAGAAACCCATAATGGGAGCCTCTGGAGATTTAATCTTTC
Source organism: Paguma larvata (assembly GCA_030068075.1). Taxonomy (NCBI): domain Eukaryota; kingdom Metazoa; phylum Chordata; class Mammalia; order Carnivora; family Viverridae; genus Paguma; species Paguma larvata. The sequence continues at coordinate 122,116 of JAINVK010001137.1, read as the reverse complement.
CACGGTAGGGAAAGCCCAGGCAAAGAGAAGCTTATTAGAAGCAAATGGGTCTTGCAGCTGGAGACATGTGGTGTGTGCCTTGTTTTATTTTTATTTTTAATAGCAGAACAGGGTGTGAGAAATACGCCCGTAAAACCAGCGGAGACACGGAAGCAGGCCGGCTCCCCCTGCCTCTGGCTGCCGGGCAGCCTGCTGGCAACGCGAAGGGGCTCCGGCCGCTGGCCACATCCTTGGGAAGTGGGGACCGTGGATCAAGTTTCAGGAACAACCCAGTAATGCGGAGTGCTTTTCCCTGGAATTCATCCCCTCTCTGGGCCAAAGCCCCTGGTGCTTCGGGGTTACATAAGTGTGCTGTGCTTTTGGTCTTTAAGTGCATTTCATGCTCATACGTGCGCGTCGGGCAACAGGAGGCGATTCTTCCACCTCCAAGATGCCTTTGCAGGCCGCAGTAGAGGGGACAGCGACGGTGACGAGAGCCTGTCCCACCGCCAGCATGTGGGCTATTCCCTGACGTCCCGGGGTCAAGCAAGGTCTGGGAATCACACTGCTCTAGACCTCAACAGATTTACTTCTCATTACACCATATTTTCTTAAAAATATTAGAGCCACCACTGGGACCACCTGCCTCCCTAAGAACCAGGCTCAAAAGTCCAGGCTCCGTAGGGACAAAAAAAAAACAACGGCAGAGGCCGGGCCTTCACACAGAATGGATTCATCAGTCAGGCCGCCCCAATAAAGTGCGCGCGAGATGACATCGGACAGCAGCCACCAGCCAGAGTCCACAGGCTTTGGCCAGCGTCCTGGCCTTGAAGAAGCAGGGGAGAGTCAAGGCGCTCATGGGCAAACTCAAATCAGGACTGAAGAACGACGGTTTTTTTCCTATCTCGATCCCTGTCGGGTGCGACATCTGTTTAGCCGCCACAGAAACGTGTCGTCAGGAAGACTATGGGCTTCGGCCGCAAGAAGCGATCGCTCTATGAGCAAACAAGATGTGTTCTGTTGATAGACGTCGTTGAGAAACGGCGAGACCGGAGATGCGCAGTTCAGCAAGACGATTATTAAATACCCGCATAAGTGTCCCAGAAAATACAAGATAGGAGCCCCATGGTCTTTATTCAAGAGAATTAAGAGGACAGGGACTGAGTCAGTGAGAACAGAGACTTAGAAGGACTTCCGCCTTCTCTGTGAAAGACGGATGAATACTTACAGGTGATTAAGACAGCCGTTCATTCGGCGAAGGGTTGCTGTTTACTCATTCCGGGCCATATGCTGTGCTGGAACGGTTAGGTAACCAAAGGAACTTTCCAAGCTATGAGAAGATTAGAGTCCAGTGGAGGAGCCGGGGAGGTAACGGGACCTTCATACCGGAGAACGACAAGAGCGATAATCCGAGTCTGCGCAAAACCCCAGGGACGTCCTTCCATAGGAGAGGAAAGGGTGTGAAAGGGTCACACGTTTGACATTAAGAGATGAGGGGAGGGGGCGCCTGGGTGGCTCAGTCGGTTGAGCGGCCGACTTCGGCTCAGGTCATGATCTCACGGTCTGTGAGTTCGAGCCCCGCGTCGGGCTCTGTGCTGCCGGTTCAGAGCCTGGAGCCTGCTTCGGATTCTGCGTCTCCCTCTCTCTCTGCCCTTCCCCTGCTCACGCTCTGTCTCTGTGTCTCTCAAAAATAAATAAACGTTAAAAAAAATTTAAAAAAAAAAAAAAAAGAGATGAGGGGAGGAAGTGCAGGAGGCCGAGATGCCCTTGGGAGCCATCAGACCTTTTCCCTGGAGACTGGGGGCTGGCGAACGGTGGCCTGTGGCCATGCCTCCCCCCCCCCCACCTGTTTTGTAAATAAAGTTGTCTTGGAATGCATCCGTGCTCGTTCATTTACACACCGTCTGCGTCTGTTGTCTACTGTCCTTCCGCTTCGGTACTACACCTGTAAAACTGAGAGGTTGTGACAGCGACGGCTTGGCCCACGAGGCCTGAGATATTCACGCTTTGGCCTTTTATAGCTGAAATCTGCGAAGCCCTGTAGGCCACAGGGAGCCCTCAGTGGTTATAAACTTAAAAGAAAAAGAAAAAGAAAGGATCAGATTGATTTTTTTGATGTTTATTTTGAGAGAGAGAGAGAGAGAGAGAGCATGAGCAGGGGAGGGGCGGGGGTAGAGGGGACAGAGGGTATGAAGTGGTTCGAGCGCATGAACTAGGAGATCATGACCTGAGACGAAATTGGACGCTTAACCGACTGAGCCACCCCGGTGCCCCGGGATCACGCTCGTTTTTAGACTGAGGGCTCCGGCATCGGGTGACTGAGAGGTGACCAGCAGAGCCGTCACAGGGAGGCCTCCCCACAGAGTCTACGGGAAGGAAGGAGAGGAGCCTGGGCTCACCCACGCCGCGTGGCTAGCAGAGTCTGAGGCTTTCCTGAGCAGTCAGCCGGGAGGGCTCAGGGCTCTAGGGTCTAGGAGAGGGGGCTTGGAGGATGACACTGGGGTTTCTGATCGGCCTGATGGGGTGAGGACCGATGACATGAACCAAGAGAGAATTCAGGAGGCGGCACGCCCTTGCAGAGAGGAAAGGCAAGGGGCATCCTGGCCACGGGGAGCACGGGACCCTGAGAGATGGCCAGGAGGCCAGGGCCGGTGAGCATTTGGAAATACGGGACCAGCTCTTGCTGACAGGAACGCTGAATACCCAACCGGAACGGAAAATGGGAACAGAATGACCCTAATTGCCTATAAAACGCTGGTTCGATCCCAGTGCGGGTTTTAGTGTGAACGAGTGCCAATTTAATTTTGTTCCATCGGTCCCCAAATACACCTAATTGGTTTCAATAAGCAAGGAACACAGCAGTGAGGCCTCTGACACCCAGGGGGAGGGGCCTGTCAGGGAAGACCTGCTGTCAGGAGGAAGTGGGGTCAGAAGTGTTCCCGCCTGTAATAATACTGAGGGGACCGGCCACAGAGATGGGGGCAGGGTGGGGCTCGGTGCTGCTTTGTCTAATGCCCTTGGTTAAGCTGGATTTGTTTTCTGGGTAATGCTCTTCCCAGGGCGAAAGGGAACCCCTAGGTTATTTGCTGTTTGAGGTGTGACTGCATCCCAATCAAGGAAGTGCTCCTTCTTTCTGTGCTACTTCCGCAGATTCAGATGGTAATGAACTAAGGGGGGGGGTTCAACCCCAGAGACCTTTCTCTATTTCTTTGTTCTTTATCTGCTTCAGTGGAGTTCTGTTTCACAAAGGAGGCTGAAAGGATGCAAGGCTGACCTGAGGAAAAACAGTGCCCGGGTAGAGAGAAGAGAGAGGTGGAAATACAAAACACCTGGGAATTCCACGGGGCGGAGGCGTGCTGCCTACCGATGTGTTGTGATTGCCGATCCGTGTTTTGAAAGCTTGTGTGTGGTCTGAATTTGTTTGGAACAATGTGTTTTGATGAAATTGTTCTGAAGCTGGATATTAGGACCTTCTTGTCCGACTCTTGCATCTGAAGCAGAAGGGACCATTGTGTCCCTGACACCACTGTAATGGCAGTGGTGTCCATCACGTGATGGACTTTTCCATTTTAAAAACCAAGAGGTGTGACCAGCAACCTGAGAGTGTTTGGTCTGGGCAAGGCTACTCTTCGCTGATCTACATGGCTCTCTGAAGGCCTTGGCACACTCGCTCCTGCCGTGCCCTGCTAATCTTGGTTGGCGCTGGGGCTTAAACCGTGCAGCAGTCTCAGGAAGAGACGGGACATCTCCTTGGAGTCAGAGGTACACGCGTCGTAACGGTCCCCGGAGTAACAATCTTCAGAGCAGCCTACCTTGCAGCCAACACAGGTACCGTCACCTGCTGGCCACGTGCCCCAGCAGCGAGCGACCTAAGCTGGCAACTGATGCTCAACTTTTAGTAGGAAGGACGGTTCTACTGAGAACCAACTCATAGAAAGGTACACCTCCAACTTTGGCCTTTATTTCTTTCATCCCCCCTTGGCCTGAATGATAGCATCAATAACCTATCCCCCTAGCTTCAGGCATGTCATTCCTTTATTGGCTTCTTAGGAGGCATTCTCCGGTATGCTACTGGCGTATGAAATATTATTATTATAAGTGATAATTCCCACAGTGAACCTGATTAAATAAATTATTAGCAAAGGCAATCGCAGGATCTTAAGCACAATCTGTCGCGAATGAAACAAGGTGAGCCTTGGGAGAGCCTCGAAGGAGGCTGAGAATTGTAGTCAGTGCAACGAAGAGGGCTTTCCGGTAGGCGCACAGCGTGGGCGAGGGGGCAGAAGGGATGTACTCTCCCAGGAGGGCTGCAGGCAAGGGCCCCTGTCGGGAGACACCTGCAAAAAGATATGGCTGCCGACAGTGACCATCTCTTCTGGACAGCGTAATTATCTCTGTGATCTAAGGTTTGAATCCAGAGTTGGGCAGGGCTCCTGTAAGTCCACCAGCCCCAGACTCACCCTGAGTGAGCAGATGAGAGCCAGTGGTGGAAAACTTCAGAGCCCCTCAAAGCACTCAAGACTGGAGGCCCAGCGATGCGCGGCTAATAGTGTCTGTCCCAGGTCTCCCCACGCTCCTGGCCTTTTTCCTCACCTCGTGGTCCAAATGGCACCTTGAATTAAAAAACAAAGCCACGTCCTCCCCTAGCTGGCATTCAGAAAGAAAAGCATCTCGGTAACGCGCTAGGGGGTGAAACTAGACAGAGACTCCATACCCCCAGGTCACGGAAAAAAAAATCATTTCTCTCCTAAAATTGGGGAGCACCAAGCAGTCGAAAAGTTAGGGGCATTTCGAAGGGTTTAGGAGCTGGTACAGAATGGATCTGTCCCCCAATTTTACACCTCCACAGATAAAGCAGAACTGATTTTAGCACGCCAGGTTGCTTAAGTTGATGGAAAATTCCCCCACGGTAAAAGAGCAAAGCAAATTAGAACAGACACTAACAAGGAAAGCCCATCCCAGCCAGGGGCACCCTGGGTTGGACAGAATGTTCCAGGCAGGGCTGAAAGGAAAGTCATTAAATTAGATGTGAATATGTATGAGGGTGAGAAGGGCTGGAGGGTCTTTATACAAAAAAGACACGCTGATGAGTGAAGAGAGAGAAGAGGGGCGGTTGCTGTCTTGAAGGGTTCTGGACTTGACCTCTGGGGTCAAAAGACGGTGGGGGGAGGCGTTAGACCCGCACAGGAATGCAACATTTCACAAGTTACACATCAATGTATGCTCCTTATGAAAAGGCCCCCTAAGTGTATAAAGAAAAAAAAATAATAATCTAATTCACCGGCCAGCAATAACCATGGTTAATATACCAGGGCATTTTATTCCAAACTTTTTACATACAAATAGTCTTAATTAAATCTGGATCATGCACTCTCTATAGCTTGGCATATTTTTTTCCATTTAACACCCAACCATCTCAGTCTTCCGTATAGTTTATTAGTCTTTAATGTTTATTTATTTTTGAGAGACAGAGAGACAGAGCGTGAGCAGGGGAAGGGCAGAGAGAGAGGGAGATACAGAATCCGAAGCAGGCTCCAGGCTCTGATGAGCCATCAGCACAGAGCCCGACGTGGGCCTCGAACTCACAGACCGTGAGATCATGACCTGAGCTGAAGTCGGCCGCTTAACCGACTGAGCCACCCAGGCGCTCCCAGTTTATTAGTCTTTAAAACATCACTTCTGGCGGCTACATAAGTGTTCCATAATATGCCCATAGCCCACCTGGGTTCACCATACTCCTAGCGTGGGGCACTTACATCATTGCCACTCTTAAATAATGCTGCCGTGGAAATTTCTGGATGGGAATTTTCATGTGTTCTGATGATCATTTCCTTAAGATGATATCCCAGCAATAGAACTACTGGGTCAAAGGGCAGGAGCATTCTGAAGGCACTTAATATATATTATTATTACATATGCTATGTCACGACACTTCTGACACCAGCTGTGGGGGGGTTTCCCCACACCAGCTAATTCTCGAACTCTCTGGATATCAATCGGGTGTCCAGTGATTTCAACCGACTCTGACACTAACTACTCATAGTTCGTGCCGACCTCACAGGTCAAGCCCCACAAAACTGACCTTGCTTCAGACACTTCACAAGACAAGGCTACCTGTTCTACTGAACGACCAGCTATAAAGTCTGGGGTTCCCAGGGCGCCTGGGTGGCTCGGTCAGTTAAGCGTCTGACTTCAGCTCAGGTCAAGATCTCAGGGTCTAGTTTATGAGTTCGAGCCCTGTGTCAGGCTCTGTGCTGACGGCTCAGAACCTGGAGCCTGCTTCGGATTCTGTGTCTCCCTCTCTCTCTGCTCCTCCCCTGCTCAAGTACTCCCTCTCTCTCTCTCTCTCTCTCTCTCTTTCTTTCAAAAATAAACATTAAAAAAGAATAATAATAATAATGTCAGGGGTTTCCACAATCCCGCTTCGGGTTTGAGCGTCACTAGAATGGCTCACAGAACTCTGGAAAGCCCCTTCCAGAACACTTACTGGTTTAATATAAGGCATACAACTCAGGAACAGCCAAACAAAGAGATGCCCTAGACAAGATACGGAAGGGGACAGAGGGGCGTGGAGCTTCCACACCCTTTCTGGGCACACAGCCCCCCCAGCACCTCCATGTGCTCACCAGCCCGGAAGCTCTCTACACCCATTCATTTAGGGCCTCTACGGAGGTTCCGTTGTCGTTAAATCACTGGCCACGGTAACTGAACTCAATCTGCAGCCCTCTCCCTTCGCCGGAGGTTGGGGCATGGGGCTGAAAGCGCCAACCCTCTAATCATACCCAGTCTTCCTGGCAACCAGCCCCCACCTGAAACTATCCAAGGATCCCAGCTCCCAGTCGTCACATGAGCAGACAACAGACACTCTTTCACCACGCCAGGGCGTCTAAGGATTTTAGGAGCTTCCAGAAGGAACCAGGGAAGAAGATCAAAGATCTATTTCTTATTTTATTACGATATCGCCCTCTCCGAAAGGCAGTATCAATTATTGCCGTCCTCCCTTGCCCACCATTCGTATGCACAGAATCCCAATCTCCTAGGAGATATCCCTTTCATCCGGCTATCACTTAGCGAGGCTTTAGTTCCTGAAGTTCAAGGTCCAGATGATTACACAGAGAGGCTTCGAGGACGAGAAGACAATTCAGATATTGTCTGAAAAGACCATTCTAGGCACAGGCCTGGCTCAAATGAGGTGCCGGGGAACACGTGTCCACACACATGCGCACACACACGCGCACACACGCGCACACACACCACTGCCCCAACAGAGCTGAGGCTCACAGGGAAAGAGGGCTCCCCTGACAAGGGAAGAAGAGGGGTGAGTGGGGGAGAGCTATGCTCCTGACCCCAGACTAGATCTGCTTCCGGGGCAAGAGGTGGGGCCATTTGTCCCCGGGGGAGATGGTGCATCTCCCACGGCCCAGCAGACAGAACAGCCTCATGGGGACAAGCCTGGGGTCTTGAAAGGAGCCGCGTCTCACACGGCAACAAGCACCTTCTCAGAGAAAAACGGGGCGAACGGCCCAGGACGGAAAGTAGGCACTGGACCATTTGGCACAGAAGGCAGAGTTGCGAGCAGCCAATCGAGTGGAATTTATCTGTGAACAAGACGGTAATAATCAATATGATTAATTTTTCATTAAGTCACACTGTTCCTGTGCTCCAAATGTTAATATCCTGAGATCAGAGAATAATTACATCTGAGAAAACAAAATCATTTTGTGGATTTAGCACCCGTGTGGAGGCCAAAAGAACAAGATTCAAGTTCCAGAAATTAACCAGAAGCAAGCAGAGTGGAGAACGGGAGACGGCCTCTCGGGAGTGGCTCACACGCCATTCTCTTGAGAAGCTAAATGTCTCTCCAGATCACTCCGCGCTATTCAATCCATGTCTTGGGCACCTCCTGCGTGTCGGCACCATTCTAGGCGCTGGGGGCCATGTCCGGAGACCGAAATAGACTAGCGGACAGGACACCTGACTGGGGAGAGGGGACCCCCTCCCAGCCCACAGTGGGAAGGGAATGAGAAGCACAGCCTAGTGTCTGGAAGTCAGATTCTTTCTCTGGCCATCTCAGAGGATCCTTCTAGAAACCAGGTCTTTCCCCCCGACCTCTGTGATCTCTCCTAGGCTGGAAACGGAAAATAACTTTATAACAGAAGGACCAACGACCAAGCCCAAGGATACACGAGGGGCTCTTACTGTCTTGTAATGAGAAAAGATTAATTTTTTAAGTTTATTTTGAGAGAGAGTGCAAGCGGGGAGGGGCAGAGAGAGAGAAGGGTACAAAGGATCTGAAGCAGGCTCTGCAACGAGACAGCAGAGAGCCCGACGCGGGGCTTGAACTCACGAACCGAGAGATGGTCACCTGAGCCGAAGTCGGACGCTTAACCGACTGAGCCACCCGGGGAGCCCCAAGGAAAAGATTAATTTTAAAGGAGGTACAGCTTTGTTTTGATTCTGTCACTTGGTGCTGAAGGAGGTTCTGCAGCCCAGCACGCGGGGCTCGAGAACAGCCAGGAAGGAGGTCTGGGGTTGAACATGAGGGGGGCTCGGCCTTCTGTGTGATCCCCTGCTGAGTAAGGGGGACCTCGGGGAACCCGCACCTCCATCCAACCTTAAATGGCAACGAACGGAAGAGCGACAAAGACAGCAGAAGCGCACGTCGTGGGCCCCTCCGGAGCAGAAGGCCTACGAAAGGATCACACTTGGTTATTAGAACCAATGCCTCACCTCCATGCCCTGCCAGGGAAAGCCGGCCAGGCACGCGGCCTTTTGATTCCACAGACGCACAATGTGGCTAGAAGACTCCGAGAAGGTGTGTGGATTAGGTTGAGCCACACAAAACTGCTTTTGTTTTGGTAAAAAATGGTCAAATATCAGCATTTTCCTTGGTTCCAGCTGCTGTGTAATACCTAACGTGGATCCCGTGCTCGGTCTGTAGCAGGCACTGCTCTGAGCATTCTTGGTACGGGAGCTCATTTTTTTGAGGCAGAGAGAGGGCACAAGTGAGCGAGGGGCAGAGAAAGGGAGAGAGAGAGAGAGAGAGATGGAGCTCGCCCAAAGCGGGGCTGGGGCTCGCCCAATGTGGAGCTCGAACTCACGAACCACAAGATCATGACCTGAGCCCAACTCGGATGCTTTAACCGACCGGAAGCCGCCTAGGCGCCCCGGTGTATCAGCTCATTTTTGCCTCACGACTCACGAGGTAGGTGGTGTCCTCACCCCTCACCCAAGGCCACGTGGTTGTGTCAGGGCAGTGATCTGAACCCGGGTCTTCTGGCCCCCGAGTCCCCGCTCCGAAACTTCATTTTCTCCCTCCTCGAACACCTACTTCCCGAAACAGGACACACCCTTTCCGCAGGCGACGCGCTCGGGTATTTCCTATTCTAGTCCTTTCTTCTTTGCGATGCACAGCCCGGTTCACGAAATCGTGCTCACTCCGCACGGACGGTTCAGGACCCACACCTGGACGAGCGCCGGCCTGTCCCGTGTCGCGGCCTCCCCAGGGGAGCCTCTATCTCAGTATTACTCTCTGGCGCTCGCTCTTCTGGTCACATCAGACTCTCCCCCAGCAGCCTCCTGAGCTTGTCCCGGCATCTGTCACCCCGGGATCAATGTCCTCCCCATCGCTGCACCGGTAGTGGGATCATCTTGTTTCCTGCCTCTCCACTGAGCACTGAACTCTCGCTCACTGCCAACGGAGAGCACGCCCTACCTGCCTCCCTACCACTGTCTTCTTAACCACCAACCACCTTTTCTGGAGTCCCCGAGAGATGTTACATTCTGGGAGGTCGGAGAAAAGTCTTTGCTTTTGTAGCCTCTACCAGTCTTTTTTTTTTTTTTTAAGTCTATTTATTTATTTTGAGAGAGAGAGAGAGCATGAGCGGGGAGAGGGGCAGAGAGAGAGAATCCCAAGTCGGCTCTGCGTTCTGATCGTGGGGCTCGTTCCCACGAACGGAGAGATCATGACCCGAGCCTAAATCAGGAGTCGGAGGCTCAACTTGACTGAGCCACCCAGGAGCCCCCAGGCCCACCGATCTTCACACATAACACCTGCTGAATGACAGATTTAGTCCTTGCAGGCCTGACGCCTCCCAGCCACACCTCCAGCCCAAGGCCACCGCCTGCCGAGGCCTCTGCGCCGCCTGGAACAGCCTCGGTCCCAGATTGGGAAGGAGGCAGAAGCAGGCCGGCTGTCCCGGCCACGGGCATGCACTAGTGGCACAGGCTGACCCAGCAGCACGGGAGGACAGCGACAGTCACACCACTTTAACCTTGACTTCTCCGCATCAAATTCATCCATTCCGCGGTATCTTTGACCAAGGCCGAAGGGCCCAGGGCCTAAAAGAGGGTCCAAAAGACTCGAACGCTGCCTGGGCAGCTCAGCCCCCGAAACAAAAATTCTCATAAAGTCATCCTCCAAATAACTCAGGGCACTGAGATGCAGGGCAAAAGCAACCCACGGTGGGAGCTGGAAACGACTCCCCTTCTTTGGTGTGATTTGTCCATTTTAACTCATTGAGCCGGTCCTTCCTTTTCTCACACGCGAGGACACACACGAACAGGGCCCCGGTCTCGTTCCTAGGGGCCTCACAAATAGAATCAGTCCTGGAGTTGCTGCCTCCAGAAAGGTAGCCAGATGAAATCTAAAACGACGTGAGCCCAAGCCCCCCTGGTCCAGTGTGAGAAGGAAAAGGCGCGGGAGGTTTGGACCAACGCCCGGCCACGCAGGGGAAGCCCACGGGGCGGCTCCCTCCCTCGGCTCACCGGATTCCCACAGGCCAGCCTTCCCACCAGCTCTGGCCACAGTACTTCCCACTCCGTCTTGCCTTCCTGATCACTGATAGAGGGCCTGGATACGGAAGAAACTGTTCCGCCCCACGGGCTGCATAAATATCCCATTATCGATAGGAAGCAATTTATTTGCTTAAAACTGCCAGCTCTCTCATTTTGTTTTAACCTGCTGGTTCTCTATCAAAATGAGTCCGCGCCTTTGAAAAGACTATTTTCGGAGCCTCGCACTGGCTCGAGCTTGAGAAATAAAACTGAAATCAGCTGAGGCGGACTGACCTCCACCCAGCCCTCCAATATTAAAAGGGCCGCTCAGAAAAGGAGGGAAATTGCTTGAGGAATTCTACCCAGACACTTAATCCTAAGTGAGTCCCAGGAGAGGAAGCCAACTCTTCCAGAACACACAAGGGCGTGCAGTTAGGTGCACGCATGTACACACATACACACACGCGCACACGCACATGCACACACACACAGCATTCCTGATTCCTCCTAAAGAGCAGGTGACCCAGCTGGGAGGAAGCGAATGGGCCACACACATCCACGCAGACTTCCAAATCAGGAAGTCAACAGTGAGATGAGGCAACGATTGGACCCACGGAGGAAAGGATGAGTCGCTGAGTACACGCAGCTGCAATAATCACTTGAGACCTTGGAAAATATTAAGCTACAACCGTACATCACACATCTGCCCAAATCTGCTTTTGAAAAATCAAAAAATAAAGGGAATTAAAACAATGAATTGGACAGCAAAAAAAAAAAAAAAAAAAGACCATCTTTCTAAAGAAGCGAAGGCAGATTCATACATTTAAAACACTGGTGAAGGAGGCAAAAACACAACCTGGGAAAAGGAAGCCAAAATACACTGACGCGTGATGGCAGACAAAAAGACAGACAGACTGATGTGCAAAGGTTGGACTAGAGTGCTCCGATGCAACAGTGGGAAAAGGCACAGACTTCTCCCCAAAAGGAAAAACACAGAGAGCCAAAACTCATATCAAATAGAATGACATCTCTCAATTTTTTTCACTTGCGGTATTTTTTTACTATTAATTTTCTAGTGCGAATGAGTTTCGTCGGTCAGATTCACCGTCAGTCGATAAATATTTGCTGGTGTCTACTACGTGCGACGCACTTTTAGGAGCCAGGGTATGGCTCCCGCCTCGCTCAGAGTAACACCTGCAGTGCCGACAGCGGCCTCCAAGGCCCTACGCGATCGGCCTTCCCTCCCTTCTCTCCCCGGTATTACCGCCTCCTTCCCTCCCGCTCACTCACTCCACCCCAACCTGGTCCTTGGCTTCCTTGCGTTCCTCCAGCACACCCGGCTCATGTGCGCCTAGGAATTAGCAATGACTGTTCCTCCTACCTTTCCCGCCTCTGGCAACCACCAATCTGTTCTCTGCCTCTGTGAGTTCGGGTTTTGGGTGTTTGTTTCTGAATTCCAATCCGCGTCATGAGCACAGCAAAGACTCCCGACCCCGTGTGCTTGCGTGCCGAGAGGGAAGACAGACAGGAAACAGTAGGCCCTTGGTGAAGTAAGTAACAGGGTGTAGGGACGTGGCTGGCGCCACGGGAAAGACAAGACAGAGGGGTAGAGTAGCCCTGCAGAATCATGGAAGGCAGGGGGTGGGGGGGGGTTGCAATGTAAATCCAGAGGTTAGGGCGATGGAGCTGCAATGAGAAGCCATTTGAGCCAAGAGCTGAAAGAGGAGTGGTCCACGGGCTATCTACGGAAGAGTGTTCCAGACCCAGGGAACAGTCACTGCCACTCTCTAGGCACACGTGCGCCTGGTATGCCGGCAAGGAAGCCGGGTGACTGGGGTGGGGTGGAGTGAGTAAGCGGGGCGGGAAGGAGGTGGTAATATCGGGGAGGTAGGGGTGGGAAGGCCGATCGTGTAGGGCCTTGGAGGCCACTGTCAGCACCGCGGGTGTTACTTTGAGTGAGACGGGAGCCACGGCAGGCTGCTGAACCTAAGTGTGACGTGGTCCCATTTGTGTGTTAAAATGATGCCTCCGCCCAAGGAAGATACACAGATAGCCGATATGGACATTCAAAGGTGTTTAACATCGCCGATCATGAGGGAAAGGCAAACCAAAGTCACCGTGGGATGTCACGGTGCACCTGTCAAAATGGCTATTATCACCAAGCCAAGAAATGACCTGTGTTGGCAAGGCTGCGGGGGACAGGGAGCCCTCGAGTACCGCGGGTAGGCAGGGGTATAAATTGGTGTAGCCACTGTGGAAAACAGCCTGAAGGCTCTTCGAAAAATTAAAAATAGGACTACCACAGGATCCAGCAATCCCACTTCTGGGTATGTATCCAAAGAAAACGAAAACACGGACTCAAAAAGATACATCCCCCTAAGTGTTCGCTGTGGCCAAGATATGGAGGAGCCAAGATATGGAAGCAACCTGAGTGTGCATCTATGAACGAACGAGCGAATGAAGAAGATGTGGCACGTGTACGTACTGGAAGAGCACTCAGCCATAAAAAGGAATGAAATCTTGCCACTCACATGCTGCGGATGGACCTTGAGGATTCCGTTACGTGAAGTGAAGCGAGTTACACAGAGAAAGACAAACACCACGTAATCTCCCTTTGTTTTGGAATTCAAAAACACACACACGAAACCGGAACTCACAGAGAGAGAAAGGACTGGTGGTTGCCAGAGGCGGGGAGGGTCGGAGGGTGGACGGAAAGAAGTGAAGGAGGTCCAAAGGTACAAACTTCCAGTTAGAAAATAAACGTCACGGGGACGTGGTAGACAGCAGGGCCATCGTTAATAACACCGTATCGCACATGTGAAAGTTGCTAGAGAGTAGATCTTAAAAGTGTTCAACACACAAGAAGCAAATTTTGTGACTCTGTGTGGTGACAGATATTAACTAGATTTACTGTGATCATTTTCCAATATATACAAATATGGAACCATGACACCGTGCACCCGAAACTAACATCACGTTGTGTGTCGATTATACCTCCATTTAACAAAAGGACGCTCTGGCTGCTGCATCAACACAAGGGAGCAGAGAGGCTGCGGCAGGGGTCCAGGGGAGAGAGAATGACTCACACAGGAGCAGGGAGCAGTCGGGTTCTGGATGGGATGTAAAGGTAAAGCCGGCCGAACACCCGGAAAGATGAGGTCTGGGATGGGAGAGGCGGAAGGGAGGCAGGGGGGCTCCAAGGTTTCTGGCTGCAGAAACCTAGAAGGTCAGCAAGGCTTGTTTGAGGATGTGCCCGGAACTGTCGAGGACACGGGGTAAAAGCAACTCTCACGTAGGCGGACGGCGGGGCCCACGGGTGCGCTCTGTGCGGGGGGCAATCAGAGCGGTAATTACAAGAGCCTTAAAAAATCTGAACCGTGTTGGAATCCCGATGAGGGCAAATCTGAAACGGACACTTTTGAGAGAATCATTATAAAGAAATAAGCTAATTTAAGTAGAGAGATATATGGAGGTGATTATGGATATGATTCAATGTCTGGGCTTTACTTTAAAATACTCCAGGAGGGCTGCTTGGGTGCCTCCGTTGGCTGAGCGTCCAATCCTTGATTTCATGTCAGGTCACGATCCCAAGGTTGGGGGATGGAGCCCCGTATCAGGCTCCGCACAGAGTGTAGAGCGTGCTTCAGATTCCCTCTCTCTCTCCCTCTGCCTCGCTCCCCTGCTCGAGCATGTGCTCTCTCTCTTAAAAAAAATACTTAATTAAAAATAATACTCCAGGAGAAACTGTTTGGGGGCAGAGGCAAGAGATGAAATACGATGAATAAAATGCTGAAAATCGTTGAAGCTCCGTGATGGCTCCTCAAGGGCTTACGCTATTCTCTCTGATTTTTGGTATGTTGGACGATTTCTATGATAAAGATCACTCAAGGCGTATACCTTTAGACACGGCAGTTCCGTATGTTGGCATTTATCCTAAAAGAGGTGTATACAAAGACTCATCCGCAGAGATATGTCCCACAGCCTTATTTTTACTAATAAAAAAGGGGAAAGTACAAATAATAAGTATAAAAAGAATAAGTAATGAGCGAAATATATGATGAGAAGCCATTCTGTTAAAAAGAGTAGGAGGATCAGACAGTTGTCTGGATTAATACAGAAATTGCACACATGACAAGAGTGACATTTCAAATAATGGGAAAGGATGGCTTCAACACATGATGTCGGGACAACTAAGTAGACACCTGAATAAAAAAACATAAGAATAAAACCATAGTCCACACTTTATGCCAAAATAAATTGCAGAAGAATCAAAGGTTTACACCAAAAATAAATTGCGGAAGAATCAAAGGTTAAATACATAAAATGAAGTCCTAATTATATTCGAAAAAAGCCATGAGGACATTTTTGTAAAATCCCAGAGTGGATAAAACACTGTACTAAGTAGAGAACAAATACCAAAAGCCGTAAAATGAAAGATCGATAATTCTACATAATTTTTAAAAGCTTTTTAAAAAACCTTTTTCATGTCAAAAACCTACAGTGCCTTACGTCAAAGATCAGAGACAAAGCCAAACATCTGCAGTGTATATTTCATTTCCTTATATTACAAAAGCTCTCGTGTACATTGATAAGAAAAAGGCCAACAAACCCAAAGCAGAATGTTCAGAGAAGATGAGCACACAGTTTCCCAGAAAGGAAGTACGAATGACTCTGAAGCACACATAAAACAATGTTCACCCCAACTCAGGATAAGAGAAATGCAAAGGAAAACGACATTTGTATATTTCACCTCGGAGGCAGGTAAATCTCGAGAAGTTTGCTAACACGCTGTGTAGATAAAGCTGCGGGAAACAGACCCGCTAAGCTCTGGCGGTAGCGCTGCAAACTGGTAGAATCTCTTTGAAGTGCGGTACGGTGAGTTCTATTCTCTTAAAACTAGAGTACACTTCCTAACTCGACGATTCCACCTCTAGACACATACCCTTCTGGTAATACGGCACACGCACATGGGACGAAGTATGAACCATGCCACTGATCGCAGCATTGTTTATAAATATTTTTCAAACATCAGCTTTAATGATGGTAGGGAATTAGCGTTCGTCAAAGTAGGGGCGATATTAGTATTTTTCAAGTGCTTTTTTTAAAGAAATCCACACCCAAGTACAGATGGGATGATAGAATGTCTGGGATTTGCTTTAAAATAATAGAGAGAGGAGGAGGGTTGGCACTTGTACTCTGTCTCCCTCTGTCTCTCGAAAATAAATAAACATTTAAAAAAATTTTAGGGGCGCCTGGGTGGCTCCGTCGGTTAAGCGGCCGACTTCGGCTCAGGTCATGATCTCGCGGTGTGCGAGTTCAAGCCCCGCGTCGGGCTCTGTGCTGATGGCTCAGAGCCTGGAGCCTGCTTCGGATTCTGTATCTCCCTCTCTCTCTGCCCTTCCCCGGCTCATACTCTGTCTCTATGTCTCTCAAAAATAAATAAACGTTGCACGTGTTGGGATGAACACTGGGTGTTGTATGTAAACCAATTTGAAAATAAACTATTATTAAATAAATAAATAAATAAATAAACGTTAAAAAAATTAAAAAAAATTTTTTTAAAAAACAAAAAATACCCACAACACAAACTTGCTCGGGGAAGTACAGGCTATCTCTGGATGAATACACAGGAATCCGGGAACCGGGGCGCTCCTGCAGAAGGGAGCTGGGCAGGGAGGAGGAAGGATAGGAACACGGGGACGCGTTCACAACAGTTCCTTTTCCACCTTTTGAAGTGTGTGCCATCAATGTGCTAGCTGTTCAAATAAATAACTAAGACTTATGACTGTGACAATCTCTACTAAGTCATCACTAGTGGTGGTCGCTGAAGGTCAGGGCTGTGAGTGACTCTCTCTGTTTTCCAAATATTCTCCAAGGAGCATGTATCCCTTAGGTCATTTGAGGGAAGAGAGAAGGTTATGTCCGAAAGGGCAGAAGTGACTTAATCCAAGAGCTTCTCTCGACCATCGAATGGAAAGTGATCCGTGGTTCCCGGTGGCCCGGTGCTGCCACAGCCCTCGCCCTCTCCCATCAGCACAACGCTGCAAGGCTCTGGGCTCCCACGGGTCGTCGGGGACTGGGCTGGGTGGGGACCTGATCCAAGGTGAGCCCTGGCCCTGCCCTGCCCAGCACTCGTGATGGGGCAGGTGGGGCGAGAGGCAGAAACCCGGATGGGCGTGACAGCATCGTATGACAAAAACTCCAACACCCGCAACTTAAGCAAGCTGGGGGTGGGGTGGGGCGGTGGGGGGAGGTGGGCAGGGGTCATGGGAGGAAAGGAATTCTGCAGCAGGAAAACGCATGAGATCTTTACAGATGGATGGTAATTGGCTTCCAGATTATATGGTGATGTTTCAGTTGAGTGTCAACGATAAAATAGCTGACCTCGTTTGTTAATTGGCATCCCTTGGTGACTCAACATTGAAACAGCTCCTCGTCATTTACATTGGTCCTCCAGTCCCGGGCTGAGCTAAATTTACGGATTGTTCCTCTCCACGCCTTTAAACTCCTGCTGCGTCTCAGCACTACAGTCCCACTCCATGCCCAGACTCCTGCTGCTGTTCTCAGGGACCTCGAGATCTCAACCGCTGCTTGCCTCTTCTCTTTTAACCCCCGCTCCACTCGCAGAACCTCACCCGTGGCCATGTCCTGATCCTTGCCCTTACCCAGCATGCCTCCAACGCTGAACCTGCCGCTCTAAACTTTCACCCTCCTACCACGAGCTCATAGTTTTCCGAGGGGCACTCCCATCCGGTTGCTTTCCAGCCTTCAGAGAACTTCACCCCTCAGGACCTTTCCAGACCACCAGCCCTCCCGGGTCTTCTTTTCCCATTCAACTCAACTGGAAGTTGCCTCCCAAGGAGCCTCCCCACTTCTGTAGCCAGAGACAATCTCTAGTCAAGACCTTCATGATTCTCCCCAAACTCCAAATCCCGCTTCCCACATCCATCCCCCGAACCTCAGGTAATGATCTAGTCCTCCAAATGCTCTTCAGAAAAGAGGTCGGTCCAGAACAGTTTTAATTGCTCACCCCTCCTCCCGCGTGAGCTTCCCTCCCGCCACCCCTCCTCCCGCGTGCACTTACTTCCCATCCCGTTGGTCACTTGCTTTCCTGTAGCCGTGGCCAGCACGGGGGCTCAAATCAGACTCCATTAGGGCCAGGTGGCGCCAAGGCCCGAGGCCATCGCCAAGGGTCTCTCACTCACTCATAGTTCCTAACTTGGTGTGCAATCCCGCCCCCCCAGTGGTGGTCAAAAGGGCCAGATGACACACTCCAGAAGTCCATGAGTATTAACTTGCTGAAAATTTACTTTTGACCAATCGGAGAAGAAAGCAAAGAGCTCGGAAATAAATCCCCTCTCCATTCCTCTCTCCAACGGACTGTCCCCAAACAGGGTTTCTGTAGAGCCTATCTGGACACATCCCGCACAGCTAAGACGTCATGAAACAGTGGCTAACATGGCCATGCGTCCCTTGGTGTTTGCGTCCCATCCTTCCCTCTCTGGCTTCTCCATTTCCTCATTCTGTTGCCCGGGGTTTGCACCTCCCCAAAGACATTAGCACTTAAGCCTTGCCTCAGGCTCTGCTTTCCAGAGCTAACACGCCATGCATGCTATAAACGCCATGACTTCTTTCTTGTCCAGAGAGTTCGAACCTTATTCTCTCGCTTCTGTGGCATGTTTATTTCATAAATGCTGAAAAGCCAAGAGAATGCTATAAGTGAACCCCCCGTAAGCCCACCACTGAACTACGTTCAAATCTTAACACTTGGCAATTTTGATTGATTTTTTTTTTTAGAAAAACAACAAGAAGTCAGACACCACAAATACAAGTGATGCTCCCTGTATCTCTCTCCCCGATCCTATTTCTCTCACTCCACAGATAAAATCCCTATCTCGAATTTAGTGCTGATCATTCCTATTCGTGTTTTAAAAAATCTTCTTATCATAAAAGATCAAGCATACGAGTCCAGAGAAGAGAATATTACAGCAAACACGTGTTTACCTGACCCGGTCTCTTATCGAGTCTATACGTTATGCCATCTTTACTTCGGATGTCTATTTTTTTAATGGCTTCATGGAAATATAATCTACATATACCAGTCTGAAGCCCCTGATTGATCATTTCTCTGCTTCCTCTCCCTCCAGCCAATTGTAACCAGTATCGTGATGTCAGTACTTATTTCTGTCTTGGACTTTCTCATCTGCATTCTGAAGACACGTGCATTTGTGTGAGTGTGTGCGTGCATGCGTGGGTGGGTGCTGGGCATGCATATATGATATAATGGATACAAACACACATATACAAACATAAGCATCTATATATATTGATGCATATAACTTGAGATTGTTTAAACTACTATGTAATATTCTATCTCCAGCTGATTGGTACCTAAGTTCATGCAATTTTTTTTTTTTGAGAGAGAGAGAGAGAGCTCAGGGGAGGGGCACAGAGAGAGGGAGGGAGAGAGCATCCCAAGCAGTCTCTGTACCATCAATGCAGAGCCTGATACGGAGCTCAAACTCACAAACTGTGAGATCATGACCTGAGCCGAGATCCAGAGTCAGACCTTAACCGACTGAGCCCCTGGAAATTTTTTACATGAAAGGTATCCCCACAATGAATATTTCTGCACCCTGTGTAGACACAGCCTCTCGAGCAGATGCATAATCGGTTACAAGCTGGAGGCCAGGGAATAATTATACCCAAATATGCTGGACTCGCTCCTGCTCTCTGCGCCAACTGTTTCTGATAACGCGGTGTGTCCCCCCGGCTAATGAAATGAGGGTCTTCGCATGTGAGAGGGGTCTCTTCTCAGACCTCCTCACCCACCGGAAAAGCTGAAGCATTAAGTACATTTGATGGACACCGTGCACGGACTAAAAATAGCACTGTTAAGTCTTCATGACATGGCAAAAGCTCATTATTTACTGTCAGGTAGAAAATAAATTTCTAAATATTATGTGTTGTGTGACCATCATTTTCGACGATGAGATTATACTGTAAAGATCCAGGAACCAGCCTGAAGGGGCTGCTGATAAACAATGACCGAAGAGATAATGATCTATTGAATAAAATGGGAATGGATGAACCAGAATACCAGTATCAATGAATGAACGGAAGTGGATAATAAAAGGTTCCTGCTTACGGCATTTTGCCAACAAATGCAGAAGAAATGCTGGGCATTGAAATCCCACCATTCGGTAACTACCATAGGAACAATTGATTCAGGCAAGAATCTCTAATGGATACTAAAACTAGAGAGTGAAAGTGTGATGAGGAACAGATACTTGTAAATTTCAAAGTATTTCCCTGCTACATACTTATTAATTAGGAAGGGGAAAGAGTCACTTTACACTGGGAAGCCTGGCACACTCTACCTTATCATCATCATAGTCACCTGATCCAACGCCGTGGGGGGGGGCGGGGGCACAGCGTCATCCCTTCGGTCACGTTTCTATAAAAGCCGCAAAGCTTAAATCTAACCGTGAGGGACAAACCCAAGCTGAGGGACGTGTTACAGAATAATTGGTCTATAACGTCACAGACATCCTCGTAGTAAAAGCAATGAAAGAAAACAAAACACAAGATGTAAAGGCACCTTTTGAAATGGGAGGAAAAGGCAAGACATGGCAGATAAATGCCAAGCAGGATCTTGGATTGGATGAATCCGCCAGGAAGAGCAGTCCTGGGGTACCCGGGGACGTCCGATGCGTGGCTGCGGATTCCGCGGTGGTATTGCCCGTGATTATTGTCCTCATTCTGATGATGATGTCGTGATTAGCCAGGAAACTGTCTTCTTGGAAAATACGCACAGAGTATTCAACAGTGGCGGGCCATCATACCTGTTGCTTACTCTACAAAGGTTTTGAAACACTAACCATATATATTTGGGAGGGAGGGAGGGAGAATGGGGAGGCACACAGAGCCAAACGTCAACAGTCAGGGAATACGGGTGAGGGACACACGGGGGATCGCTGCACTGTTCTTGCAACTTGCCTCTACGAATATTTGGGGGTTTTTTGTTTGTTTGTTTGTTTTTTAATGTTTATTTATTTTATTTTTGAGACAGAGAGAGACAGAGCATGAGTGGGGGAGGGGCAGAGAGAGAGGGAGACACAGAATGTGAAGCAGGCTCCAGGCTCTGAGCTGTCAGCACAGAGCCCGACGCGGGGCTCGAACTCACAGACCTCGAGATCATGACCTGAGCTGAAGTCGGACGCTCAACCGACTGCGCCCCCCAGGCGTCCCGCCTCTACGAATATTTGAAACCATTCAAAATAAAATGGTAAGAGGCAAAAGTGTATGGGATGTCGATTTAATTACATCCACACGGTCAAATATAACGCAGAAGCAAAAATCCCACTGACTAAATGACCTGAGAAAATCTATTTTCTTTAAAAATCGGGAGAAAACTGATCTAAGCAATGTGATTTGCACTGTGCAAACTCGGGCCTGGGGGAAGAAAGACAGGAAGGAAACCCAGCAAACCGTGGAGCTGAATTTTCTTCAAATGCTGACCTGCCAAGTGACTGCCGGCAGTGGGTGGTGGTCGCTACACTGCTCTTTATTTACAAATGCACCCACGTGTCTGATTTTACAGGAACCAAAACGCTATTTAAAAAACAAAACGAAACAAAACAAAAACAAAACCAAAGCAGTGACTGAAACGAAGACTTCACTAGAACTGCCCTCTCCCTCCTGGGACCCATTTTTCTGAGACCATCCAAAGTCTCCGAGTGGAAACCTACTTTCCCAAAACTCAAGGCATCTGTTCTGACACTCGATTCTTTTGAAAATCCTTCCCCCCAACCCCCAACTCGTATTAATCAATCCTCTGTGAGGAGCAAACCAGTCACAGACTCTGCCCTTCGAAGGGTTTACGAGATACGTATTTTGGCCCAGGCTAAGAACTGAGTTAGCTAATCTTCAAAGAAGGCGACTGCCATCCCATTCAACACCATAAAAAGCAATTTGTTCGGGGGGAGAAAAGTCATTTCGACATGAAAATTGGTTCACGACAATACGTCTGATAAAAACAGCACGTGCCGGGAGCCCCTGCCCCCCTCCACCACTCATCACCCTTCTTCTCTCTCTGTGTCACTCGAACGGAAAATGAAGTGCTCTCATTGGAAAAATTAGCTGGGACACTTTTTTTTTTCTTCTAAACTCTGGAGCAGTGAACCGGGACTCTTCACACATTGTATGAAAAAGAAAAAAACAAAACAAAACCACAATACATTTACTCATTCTGTCTGCTCTTTCTACCTGAACTTATTCGAGAGGTTTCAAGTCAACATATCTAAGTCAACTTCAAAAATTCACCCCAGACCCCTCCCCAGCATCCAGAGCTGTGGGGTTAAAACAGCAACTCTAGGAGCGCCTGGGGGGGCTCAGTCGGTTAAGCGTGTTACTCTTGACTTCGACTCGGGTCATGATCTCGCGGTTCGTTGGCCCCCATGCTGTCAGCATGGACCCTGCTTGGGATTCTCTCTCGTCCTCTCTCTTTCTCTTGGGAAAGAGAATTTATCCCCCCCAGAATAAATAAACTTAAAACAAAACAAATAAACAAACAAAAATAGCACATCTATATAGGGTTGACTTCAGGATCAAAGTCCTCACTGGCGGCTACCCACTCACTATTTCGGTATTTATGGGGCTGGTATTTAAGGCCAAGCTGGGGCACACCATGACGGGGCAAGCTCGGACCCCCTCTTCCATGGGCCAGGCTCTTCCCAAACTGGGCCACACGGTCTTCAGACCTCTTGGCACCCCTCCTCCACTCCAAGCTACACCCTGGACACCAGCTTTTTGCTCAAGACAGACTATTCCGCTACTCAGAACACCCTCTTCCCTTTATCCTCCACAAATGACGAACATCTATTTCTTGTTTTAAGATGGACAGCCGAAGACGGGTTGCTTACTAAGCTCTCCTTGGGAAGGAAGAGAACGGGTCGCTCTCTCCTCTGGAGTCAGTGGGGAGGAGTAGCCGGGAAGGCGTGCTCAGAAGGGCCCGGGCCCGAGCCTCGCTTGACCTCTGGCCTCCTGCCCGAACTGCCCAAATGCTTCTGGCACACAAACCAATACTGGGCGGCCCCCTCAGCGGAAATCTTGGGGACGGCCTTTCCTCCTTCTCGTTTGTCAAAGGAGGGTGGACAAAGCCCCTTTTGGGGCTTCCACCCCAGCCCTGGAAGGCAGAAATGTGATCAGTCTGGGGCTGAGGGCATCTAACGCCAACCGCCTGCCAGACGGTCCTTCGCCCCATGACACGTCCCAGTGAAACAGTGTCTCCGATAACTGAATAACTGCTCCCGTAGCTGCTGGCCCACGACCTGTCTCCCCCACACAGAGGTGCGCCATCAGTGCCTGCCCCAGGGCGGCATAAATGGATGAACCCAGGGATCGCCGGTAAGATCTTGAGACCTGTGAGCTGGCCCTACACCCCAATGGTGGGGTGGCCTTAGCAAGGCCCCAGAAACCGCACGGAGTGCATCGGGCGGCAGCCCGTTGGGGCTCATCAGCTTCGAGGACAGGCTAGAATGTGGCTTCCGTGCGTGGCTGCTCATCCCAGGCACTGGAGCCTTGCCCTGCAGCCCTATGACAGCAGGTCTCCGGCTCAGGACACGGGCAGCATGCTTCTGAATCTCCCTACCCGGAAGGGGAGAGGATTCCCACCTCGCAGGGTGGACTCGGACTACAGCAGCCCCGAGGCTGAGCCTGACCTGGCGCTGTGTCGGTTGACTGACCCAAGGCCACGGTCACCGGCCCCAGATTCCCTGTCTCCTGGGAAGGATGACAACAACCATCCAATGACAAAGCTCACTTCCTTGCGTCTGCCTTCCCCTTCCAGACCCTTGGCCGGTGAGGTAGCAGGAGGTGGGGGGGGAGACCCAGCGTGAAAGCTTCCTCCGGCTCCCAGGCACTTCGAAAGGATCAGGACAGACAGAAGCTGCCTTCGGTTGGGTAGACGACCTCCACAAGTCTGTGGCACGTGCATGATGGAGCCCAAGCTCCGATTAGGTGGAAAAGGCCCACATTATTTGAATAATCAAGGGAACAGAGTTACTGAACACTTTCTCTGCTGGAGAACTGATCTAGTTTCTGGGCTAGAGGACTGAAGAAGCCAGCTAAGGTCCTTGTTCTCATAAAACTTACGTTCCAGTGGGTTAAGACAGATGACTCATGACTGAGCAAGAAGGAAGTTTCAGACAGGGGCAAGGGCTGGTGATAAAAAGTCATAATAAAACGTGTGGTGGGCAGGGGTGACCGGGGGAACAAGGGGTTCTCCCTGCAGGCAAAGCATTGAGGCTGAGACCCAGAGAGAAAAAGGAGCTGCCAGGCAGAAACCTAGTGGGAAAGCAACCTAGGCGGGAGGGCGGCCGACACAAAGATCCTGAGGGTGAGCTTGACGCTGAAGAAACAGAGACGATGTACGTGAACTGGGGAACCGTGAGTAGGGCAGGGAGTGGCTGCATTCGGCCCTCTCCACCTATCAGCCGAATGTTCTTGGGCAACTGACTTCCTTCTTTGGGCCTCAGTTTCTGGGTTTGTAAAATGAGAACGACACCAATGCTGACCTTACGGGTTGTAAAAACTCAAGGATATGAGATGCGCAAAACATAGAGGTGCCCGCCTGGCTTGGTGGGGAGAACATGGGACTCTTGATATCTCGGTGGTGAGTTCAAGCCCCACCTTGGGCATCGAGATTGGTTTAAAAAAAAAAAAAAAACATGTATAGCATATATGTCAGGCACATAGTAGATACTCAGGAAAGACCAGTTGTGATGATGACGATGACAACGTTGCTGTTGTTGTTGTTGTTGTTAGGAGTCCGCACTGTGAAGCTGGTAACTCCCAACGATGGAAACACTAGATGTCTATTGACTAGACCCTACTCCGAGCACGCTGCCTTCCAGTCCTTGGCACCTTCCTGGCTGGACTCTCACAAGCTCGTCACTGCCTGCGAGACCCTGCATCCTTTTGCTGGAGCTGCCGTAACAAAGCAGATTAGGTGGTTTGAACAACAGCATTTTACCGTCTCACCGATCTGGAGGCTGGAAGCGTGAGGTGGGGGCGTTGGTAGGGCTGGTTCTTTCTGAAGGCAGGGACGGGAGCTTCCGGTGCGGTCCTAGTAATCTTTGGTGTTTCTAAGCTTGTAGATCTCTGCCTTCCCCCTCACGTGGTGTTCTTCTGGGTGTGTGTCTTTGTCCAAATTTCCCCGTTTCCAAAGGACACCAGTCCTACTGGATGAGAGTCCACCCCAAACACCTCGTTTTAACTTGATGGCCTCTGGGAAGGCCCTGTCTTCAAATGAGGTCACGTTCTGTGGTACTCGGGGGTGAGGACACATAATTGGTGGGGAACCAAACGGAGCCATAAGGGACCTACACCTCGCAGTTGGGGTTTTGCCATCAGCGTGGCCTCATGCTTGAGGGTCCCTTGCCCAATGCTCTCCCCACTTCTCCATTCTCAGACACGTGTGTCGGACCAGCCAGAGAACATTCTGAGCGGGAGTGGAGGGCCACTCGAGTACCTGGACCCACGTTTCTGCCCACTAGATGTACTTTCCTTCTAAACCTGAAGCCGTGAGGGGAATTCATCAGTCTCACCGCCTCTCCTATGACAAGCCCCGCATTCCCCGTGCAGAGACACAAGACATCCTCTTTATGTCAGGATGACTGAGACTCCGAGGTAGACACCACCATGTCTGCTGCCCATTTCTTTAGATGTCCAATTTCCTATGGGAGCGCCATTAAAACACTGTCATTATGAGGCTGGACCTTTCATGGTCCAAGAGGGAAACCAGTAGAACACAGCCTTCCAAGAGCACTTCAATCCATCCGGTGCCCCATCGACTTCCTGTGGCTAATGACAGGGTTTGGCACAACCTGCCTCCCTTCTAGGAAACAGGAACCACGGGACACAGAAGTCCAGGAGCACTGCCATAGGGATGACTCTGAGAAACCTACGTCTCTGTTCCCAGAAGCAGAAATCTGAGGTGCTGCCAAGGCAGGCACGTGTTGCCCTTAGGGAAGCAAGATGTCCCCGGGAAAATCCTGGGCCTCAGAACCCAACTCCCTGTCACCGGCCAAGGGTGAGGGACCCACGCCGGGCTGGAGTCTTTGCCCGTTTTGATTAGGGTTATAAAGGGGGGTGGAAAACGCTCCTCGGGCCGTGGACGAGTGCCCCTAGGCTGTGTATAAGCTGATTCAGGTTTTTCCAAGCTGGAGAAGGCCATCTGAGGTCACCCCGTGGAAGAGAGGTATAGAAAGAATAAACAACTCCAAATAAGGCACTGTTTGTCCCCAAACTGTCCCTGGCCACTTGGACAAATAAAACTCAAATAAATGCACAGCTGTTTGCTCAGCGCCCGAGGCTACCCCCCTTCCGAGCTGAGGAGAGCAGGAGAAAAACTCAGTGCTTACACTGGGCTCCCGGGCTCGCGGAACGCAGCCCCTTTCCTTATAAATCAGTCTGAAATGGTGAATGTTAAGACTGACGCTTCTAGCTGGCAGATCCGAACTCTGTTCCGAGAAGTGTATTTAAGGACCTGCCTCTCGCACCTCCGGGCCGCAGGGGCCCCACCTGCCAATGTGACGTTACTTAGGTCCGCCACACCTGTGTGGGCTCCGCCAACGGGAAATCCGGTCACCGTGCTGATAGAAGTCCTGTCTGCGCTCTGTCCTTGGGGAACCTCGGAGGCGGGGGTAAGGGGTGGCTGGATCTTGTTCAGGAGTTGTCCGTGCCTGCTGCCGGTGCTGGGTTTCCAGAAAGTTGCCAGACGAGAGGCCCGCTCAGAGGAAGGGAGGTCTCTGCAGTTCTCTGGGCCTCTGTGGCTCCCGTGGCGGGACACCCGCTCGGCCAACTCTGCCGCCTTGGAGCACTCTGCCTCGCGTCGGTCCGGGAACCGGCCCTGGCTAACCCGGGCTTGGTGTCTAGAAACCACACATCCACAGCGTCTGATTGTCCTGAGATGAGGCTTGCACGTTTCCAACGTAGCCTGAACCACGAACCACTAACAGTTCACATCCCAGCACGGGGGAGGGAACTTCGGCCAGAAGTAACTTGCCCACGAATTAGGCACCAGCTTGGGGGTCAGTAGGACTGGGTCCCTTGAGGAAGTGTCCCTGGAATGGTGTCGGAAGCGTGCTTTGAACAGTACAGCATCAGATTGGATCAGAAAAGACTGGTGTTAGGAACATATAAAACGGATTTGACTCCTAGAAAGATGAAGTCATAGCTGGGGACCACACAGACTGCTTCCTTTACTAAGGAGGCAGTGAGGGAGGGAAAAAGGGAGAGAGAGTGGGGGGCACTCTACCAGGTCGCTGCCACCCTGTTCAGCACCATGACGAATGCCTTAGCCAAACGGACCTGAACCCAAGAACTCTGTACCCTAATTCCTGATGTTCTCGGGAGACCTTTCTTTTTTTGTTTT
The DNA here is from genome assembly GCA_030068075.1 of Paguma larvata. Lineage (NCBI taxonomy): Eukaryota > Metazoa > Chordata > Mammalia > Carnivora > Viverridae > Paguma > Paguma larvata. The sequence continues at coordinate 94,923 of JAINVK010001137.1, read as the reverse complement.
TTAAGTCTATTTATTTTTGAGAGAGAGAGAGCACAAGCAGGGGAGGGGCAGAGAGAGAGGGAGGCACAGAATCCGAAGCAGGCTCCAGGCTCTGAGCTGTCAGCACAGAGCCCGATGTGGGCCTCGAACTCACAAACTGGGAGATCATGACCTGAGCCGAAGTCGGACGCTTAACCGACTGAGCCACCCAGGCGCCCCTCAGGATACATTTCTGATGACTGGCCCAAAGAGGTTACTCTTGCCACCAGGGAAGCACTGCCCAAACGGGCTCAGTAAAAACGCCTCGAATACCCCAGTTGAGTCCGTGAAGCCCTGAACGACAGAAGCATAAGGCAATCAGCTTAAGGACCGCGTGACGCTAGCTCCCAGGCCACACACCGTTCCTATCTGCGAAGAGCACAGAGCTCCTGGGATGAAAACGGCCCAGGGGAGGGACCTTTGTCCCTTCTGCACAGATGTCACTGTGTTACAGACTTAACGCCATTTTCCCTGCCAAATTCGTGTCAAAACCCTAACCCCCAATGTGGCTGAGTTTGGAAACAGCCTTCAATTCATGTCATTCAGGTCATTAACGTCCTCTTGGCGGGGCCCTCATCGGCCAGGACTGGCGTCCTTACAAGGGGAAGAGACGCCGGTGCGTAGTGTGTGCAGGCAGAGGGCAGGCCGTGGGAGGACACGGTGAGAAGGCCCCACCTGTAAGCTATCGGTGAGCTCGCGCCCGAAATTTACCCTGCTGGCGCCTTGATCTTGGGCTTCCAGCCTCCGGAAGTGTGAGAAAATTAGTTACTGTCGGTGAAGCCACCGGGTCTGTGGCCCTTTGTCACAGCGGCCCCTTGCTGACAAACGCAGCCTCGCCTGGGGCTCGAGCGAGAATGCTGCCACGGACCGGCATAAACCTTTTGAACGAGGACCGGCTGCAAGCAAGGCAGGGGCCATACGGGAGTTCTTCCACCTCTGCTGTAACAAATTACTATAAACTTCACGGCTTAAAGCAACAGAGATTTACTCTCTTGTCGTTTCGGGAGGCCGGGAGTTTGAAACAGGTTTTATGGGGCTAACATCACGGCGTTGGCAGGGATGGCTCCTTCTGGAGGCTCCGGGGGAGAATCCGTGCCTTTTCTACCTTCCAGAGGCTACTCATGGCCCCTTCCTCCACCTTCAGAGCCTGTGTCGCATCTTCTCTCCTCTCTGAGCAAATGCCTCCCTCTTATAAGGGCCTTGGAGATGACATTGGGCCCACCCATGTAATCCAGAAGAATCTCTTAATCATATCTGCAAGGTATAAGGTAATATATCCACCATTTCCTGGGTTAGGATCTGAACATGTTGGGGGAAGGGGGTGTCATTCAGCCTACCACAGGCAATAGGTGATCTACGAGCACTTTCTGGAATTCTCCAGAAGAGGCTCAAGTCCAGGAGAGCAGAGTCCTGTGAAGTCGTCAGAGCCCAGCGACGGGCCTCTGTGTTCATGTGCAGGGCGCCGCCTGGGTCTCCCAGGCAACGGCAGACCACCGCCCAGGGAAACAAGAGCAGGGGCACCGTGGGCCAACGAGGGTGGGGGGACAGGTCCAGCTGCTCGGAGGGGACCCCTGTGTGCAGGGCACTGGGGAGAGCCCTATGTCCTCAGGCCACACTGTAGGCGGCACTCTTCAGCTCCGTCGTGGGCAGTTGGGCCCACGGCACCAGGACCAGGGCCACAAAGCTAGGCTAACGCCCCACGCTGATAATCCCGGAGGGAGGCCCTCGCAGAGCAGCCTGTGGGAACGGGCCCAACTGGCTCCCTCCTCACCACAGCGAGTCTGAGGCGGCCATGTTCCCCAACGCATGCAGACATGCCACCACCATATAGACACAGGCACCCTACCTAAGCAGAATGTTCTCTCTGTGGCATGACTGCCTCACTTGGAGGGACAGACCACCCATACTGGGAGTCCCCCAGGTGGCAGGGACTCAGAAACCACCAATTCCTACTAAAATGCCTCGGCGGGCTAGAGCTGAAGACCACAGCCCCATCTGGCACACCGGCCCCGTCCCGGACGCCCAGGGCCTCAGACACTCCAAGGCATAGACTTTTACACCACAAGCGTTCGATGAAGCTCTACGTCTGTATAAAAGGCTGGGCAGGGCCTTGCGAGGACACCAGGATTGCCGAGACACAGCTACCACAGAGAGGGGTGATTGTCATGGGTGAGATGGATATTCACAAAATACTGGTGAAAAGTAGAATTCATAAACATTGGCAGAATGAACAAACAAAAGACCTGAGCCCGCCTTGTCCCCGTGGGCGAGCTTGGCTGCTGATAAGGGAATGAGTGCTCTTAGCTGGTCCTTCATTCATTCACCTGTTCTGCAAATATTTGTTGAGTGCTTTGTGTGCCAAGTACTCAACCAAGATATACAAAGACGGATCAGGCATGGCTCTCATCCTCAAGAAACTCCTGGTCTAGGAAGATAAACAAGTACATTAAAAAAAAAAAAACAAAAACAAAAAACCCAGCAGTAAATACATGTTAGAATGTAGCAGATAGCCAGGAAGGGGAGTGATTGGCTTGGCAAGTGTCTAAATTTTCAATTATTCAATCAACTAGTCATTCAACGAATACTTCTTGAGGGCCGACCGCATGCCAAGCTCTCTGCTAAGCACCGGGAATCCAGTAGGAACAGACCAATACGATCACTGACCACATGGAAGTTAAGTTCCAGCCTATGAAATGTCCAGAAGCAGCACATTCGTAGCGACAGAAAGTAGAGGAGAAGCTGTCCCAGGCCAAGGGGATTAGACGGGAATGAGGAGTGACTGCTAATGCCTATTTCAGGAAGGAAGGGAAAGTGATGGAAATACTCCAAAATTGATTTTGGGTAGTGGTTGCACAACTCTGAATATATCGGAAACAATTAAATTCTATACGCTAAGTAGATCAATGCATGGAATATGGATTATGTCTCAAGAAAACCGATTTTTAAAAAACATGGTGGAAGAGAAACACAATTAAGTAGTCACAATAGCATGTGACGGCTTCTAAGATGGAGAAGTCCAGGGCGCTCTGAGAGGTTCTCAGGGGCTTCCAACAACACCTCTTTGGAGAAACTTCTGGAAGATTTCCCAGAAGAGGTGACGTTTAAACTGAAATTCGCTTCTAGAGAAGGACTTAGGCCAAGTGAGAAGCCAAAGCGGTTCTAGGCTACTGGAAGAAAGCATGTCAAGACAAGAAAACACAGGATGTATTTGAAAAACTGAAGAAAGTTCCGGAACTCCCCGAACTCCTGCTGCCGGAAGAGTCTTTCCAAAGTGTGTAGTTAGCTCATGTGCTTACTTGTTTATTGTCAGTATCGCTCATAATTATGGAAACTGCGTGAGGGAGGAGACCTTGTCTGTTCTCTTCACAGCGTTGCCCCCTGGAATGTGGCCACGTCGGGGAGAATGGCTTGATGGGGAAGATTACAAAGTCCAGGCGAGAGAGGAGTGTGTCTGCAGCAGGTCCTACGGAACGCCTCTCCAAAATAACACCCCCTCCCTCTGCACCCCCGTCCCTGGCCAGCTGAGACTGCCTTCCACCATCAAACACGCTGGAAACTCACTGTTCCAGCCTTCTTCAGTTAGAGCATGGACAGTGACCCAACCATGGCCCTCGGGAGTCAGGCTGCAGAGGAATATCTTAGGAAGATGCTCTTCATTCATAGAAGGTCCCTCTTCTCTGACGTGGCTGTGTCTGCAAGCGACGCCAAGAACGGTCACGGCATCTTAACCCCGGAGGTGGGCAACATCGCTGTCACATTAAGAGCGGTGGGGTGGGCAATTTGAAAGCACCTGAGTCGTGGAGACATTTCGAACTCACTGAATTAGCCCTGGAACTGTCCTAGCTCTTACTTCTTTTTTTTTTTTTAATTTTATAATAGTTTATTTTCAAATTGGTTTACATATAACACCCAGTGTTCATCCCAACATGTGCCCTTTTTAATGCCCATCCCCCTTACCCTCAGTTTTTTCTTAGTCTTTGAGAGTCTCTTATGTTTTATCTCCCTCCCTCTCTGTGTCTTTTTTTCCTTTCCCCTCTTCCCCTCCCCCTGGTTTTTGCTTAGTCTCACAAAGTCCACCTATTCGTGGAAACATATGGTATCTGTCTTTTTCTGACTGACTTATTTCACTTAACATAATACCCTCCAGTTCCATCCATCTGGCTACACATGGCCAGATTTCATTTTTTCTCATTGCCACATAGTAGTCCATTGTATATAAGTACCATAACTTCTTTATCCATTCGTCAGTTGATGGGCACTTGGTCTCTTTCCATGATTTGGCTATTGTCGAAAGTGCTGCTATGAACATTGGGGTACACGTGCTCTTATGCATCAGCATTCCTGTGTCTCTTGGGTAGATTCCTAGCAGGGCTATTGCTGGGTCATAGAGTAGCTCTATTTTCATTTTTTTGAGGAACCTCCACACCGTTTTCCAGAGTGGCTGCACCAGTTTGCATTCCCACCAACAGTGTAGGAGGGTGCCTACTTCTCCACATCCTCGCCAGCATCTATAGTTTCCTGATTTGTTCATTTTAGCCACTCTGACTGGTGTGAAGTGGTATCTCTACTTCTTACCATGTAAGATTAAAACAAAACAAACAAAAACAAAAACAAAAACAAAAAACACAAAGAGCCTCTTCTGGCTTAAGCTGCTTTCTGTTGGGTATTCTATTTCCTGAACCCCGAAATGGCATCAGGGACTTGTGCAATGGCAGGCTGCTGGCAGTGGACATTTAAAGGAGGGAGGCACAGAAAAATATTTAGGAGGAAGGAGCGACAGGGCTTAGTGATGAATTGTCACTGAAGGTGAGAGAAACAGATGTGTCTGAAGTTTGTGACTTTGACAGCTTGGCAGGGAGACTGCCATTCCCTGGGCCAGGGAACACAGGAAGAGGAGCAGATGTGGATAATTTGGAGGTTCCTTTGAGATGTCCAATGAAGGATGGATAAGAAGGAACAGAAAGGGCCGGGCCGGGCTGGGCAACCGACCCAAACAAGTCCACCTGGCATTTCCTCACCCTGTCAGTGTGCGCTGGAAATTATACAAGGACAGCAGAGCAGATCCGAAGAATGTGGTTCTTCCACTGAAGTGTTAGCTAGAGATGAGGCCACCCTAAAATTATCAGCTCTACTCCGCGCTCTCATGAAGGACACGGGGCAGAGGGGACATGGGTCGAAATCGTCAACATTGAAGAATACTTGCTTTTTCTGCAATGCCATAGTTAGCCTCTGCTGGTTAGTGGTGGCTCAATATGGACACCTTTGCTGGGTCCCAACCCTGATAAATTATTCATGGATCCGAAGCCCTGTGTAGTAAGGGGGTACTTCTCACTTCCCTACGGCCTGAGATGCTGAGAGCCGGGCGGGGGCATGATGCAGACAAAGGACGCCGCGTCGCTGTGGGGGCATAGCCACAGCTACGCTGTCTCCACACTCATTCCCACTTCCTCCTTCCGTCCCCGTTCACCGCAGAGCAAGAAGCAGGACTTTCGCCTTCCCAGCCTCCTTTCCAAGCAGGGGGAGCCACGGAACCCAGTCGTGGTCAATGAAACTGAAGCAGAAACTGGCAAGGGGGCTTCTAGGAGAGCTTCTGCTTCGCTGATGAAAAGGACGGATGAATGGGCACTTTGCGTCTCCCTCCATCCCTGCTCTCCTCAGCCGCGCCTGGAGACTCGACAGCTCCTACCGAGATGGCGACGAGACCAGCCAAAAGAAAAAGAAGAAAGAAAAAAAGAAAGGATGACAAAGCGGGGTGGTGGAGATGGACAGAGAGGAGGCCTGATGGTTTCGCGGATTCTCGGAAGCCAAGTTGGTGACTTCTGCCTCCAGACTTCCCATGGAAGAAAAAAACGCATCCTATTTCTTGAAGGTACTGGTTTTTGGTTCCTTACAGCTAAACGTAGCTTTGAGTGTCTAGAAATTTGAGACTTGAACGGCCGGCTGCAGGTAACAGACTGTAAAGTGTGGAACCGGCAGAATGAAGAGGTAGCCCGCTGGGCAGAGAAGAATTAATTATTCTGGGTTAAAAAGGCAGTGATTCTTGTAATGTGGCAGAGACGAGTCTAGAAGTTGAAATTGTTTTGATGATATTATCAGGCAATGCAAGTTTAGCTCCAAGATTGTGTTATGTATATACACAGGAGTATGGTATATGTATATATGTTTCTATGTATTATAGATCATGCATGACATATATTAAATGATACATATTCTACAGAACGTATAGCATGTGGTATTATGTAGTATTGTAATATATATACACTACCGGGGGAAAATGAAAGAATTTTCAACCCAGAATGCTATATCCCCCTGAGACCATCTTTCAGAAATGAGGGCAAAAAGAAGACATTTTCAGACACAATAAAGCCAGAAGAATTTGTCTCCTACAGCCCTAAATGCAAACGACACTGGAAATGACAAACAACTGGGCAAATTAAGAAGTTTACTTTTTGCTTCCCTTAATTAAAAAAAATGCTGCTTATTGAATGAAATCTTTATAAAGAGGAATACTGATGAGTCCATAACGTAAGGAAATGCAAAGTGCATAATAACATTAGCAAACAGAGCTGAGAGAATATAATGTTACACATGTACACGTATGGTATGGAGGTAATATTCTGTTTATATGCATAATTAGAATATCACAGATTGCTAACATTTTACATGAAATGGAATCATATTAAATCTAAATAAACTGTGATAAGGGATGTATACTGTAATCCCTAGAGCAGCCACACACGTGCACGTGTCCACGCGCGCGCACGCACACACGGCACACGCACACAATCAAAGCAGTATAGCTAAGTATGTGATGGAGGAATTAAAGTTAAATACCAAAATACATATCCAATTAACTACAAGAAGGCAGGAGAGGAGAAACAGAGGGAAAAGAGTACATATGGATCAAGTTGAAGGCAAATAACAAAAAGGTAGAAAAAAGCCCAATTATACAATAATTACATTTTGTGTAAGCAACGCAACATTCCAATTAAAAAATAGATTTCCTGACAAGATAAAATGTCAAGACTCAGCCATATGCCACACACAAGATATGCACTTTAGAAGAAAAACACGGATAGGAGGGCAGTAGAAGAAAGAAGAAAGCTCATATGGCCACATTAATATCAAAAAAAGCTGCTTTTAAAGCTAAATGTGTGAACAGAGAAAGAGACATTTCATAACGCTAAATGAATCAGTTCATCAAGAAGTTACAACGATCCTCAGATAAATGTACACGCACATAATAACAGAGTTTCAAAATACATGAAGCAAGAATGAACAGAAGTAAAGGAAGGAAAAGAAAAACCCACATCCCTCATTTGGGAATTGATGGGAGAGGTAGGAAGAAAGAAAGGAATGGGAGAGGAAAGGGAGGAGAAGAGGAAGGGGGAGAAAGAAAGAAAGGTAAAAAACAAAGAAAGAACGAGAGAGAAAATACACTCAGGGTCAATAGCCATCGCAGTGATGTAAGTTGCAGTCACAATGGGATATCTGTGTACACACCCTGGATTGGCTACCATGACAGACCACACGAAATGCTGATGAGGGTGCAAAACAACTGGATCCCTCATACCAGTTGGCGAGCGTGTAAAATGGTGTAACACCTTGGCACAACTGTTTGACAGTGGCTTATAAAATCGACCATATACCTACCCAGCAATTCTACCTCAGAGTGTTTACCCAGGAAAAACAAGAACACACACACAAACTGTACAAAAAAATCTTAAAACCGCTTTCTTCATAATTGCCCCAACTGAGAACAACTCATCCAATATCATAATCGAATTGCAGTACTCATGCAATAGGATACTATTCATCAATTAAAAACAAAATGATGGACCCAAGATCAGAGCACCTAAATACATGAAGCAAGTACTAACAGATCAGAAGGGAGAAAACTGATAACAATGCAATAACAGTATGGGACTTCAATACCCACTTTCAACAATGGATAGATCATCCAGACGGAAAATCAATAAGGAAACATGGGACTTGAACTACACATGAGAACAAATAAACTTAACAGACATATACAGAACACCACCCAACAGCTGCAGCTTCTTAGGCACACACAGGACATTCTCCAGAATAGATCATACGTTAAGCCATAGAACAATTTTTAACAAATTTAAAGAGACTAAAATCTTATCAAGCATCTTTTCTTTTTTTTAATTTTTTAAAAATTTTTTAATGTTTACTTATATTTGAGAAAGTGTGTGTGTGTGTGTGTGTGTGTGTGTGTGTGTGTGTGTGTGCGCCCAAGCAGGGGAGGGGCAGAGAGAGAAAGGGAGACACAGAATCCAAAGCAGGCTTAGGGCTCTGAGCTGTCAGCACAGAGCCCAACACGGGGCTCGAACTCACGAGCCATGAGGTCATGACTGAAGCCTAAGTCAGACGCTTAACCGACTGAGGCACCCAGGCGCCCCTCAAGTATCTTTCCTGATCACATGGTCACAAATATGTGGAAATTATACAACACTTTCCTGAAGAACCAATGGGTCAAAGAAGACATTAAAATGGAAAAAACAGATCTTGAGACAGACAAAAATGGGAACCCAATACACCAAAACCTGTGAGATGCGGCAAAAGCAGTACTAAAATAAAGTTTATAGCAATAAATGCCTGTGTAAGAAAGAAAGAAAGAAAGAAAGAAAGAAAGAAAGAAAGAAAGAAAGAAAGAAAGAAAGAAAGGGTGAGAAAGAAAGAAAGAAAGAAAGAAAGAAAGAAAGAAAGAAAGAAAGAAAGAAAGAAAGAAAGAAAGAAAGAAAGAAAGATTGATCTTGGGCACTTGGGTGGCTCAGACGGTTAAGCTTCCGATTCTTGGTTTCAGTTGGTTGTGATCTCACAGTTCATTAATTCGAGCCCCACAGGGCTGCTGTGCACTGACAGTGCAGACAGAGCCTGCTTGGGGTTCTCTCCCTCTCTCTCTGCCCCTCCTCCTCTCTCTCTCTCTCACTCTCTATCAAAATAAATAAATAAACTTAAAAAAGAAAGATCTCAAATAAACAATCTAACTTTACACATCAGAAAACTAAAAAAAGGAAACTAAAGATATAAAAGAATAATAAAGCCCAATATGGTACAAAGAGGGAAAGAAAGATGGAGGCAGAGGTAAACAAAGTAGAAATTAGAAAGACGATAGAAAAATTCAATGAAACTAGGAGTTCTTTGAAAAGATAAACAATATTGACAAACCTTTAGCTACACTAAGAAAAATAGAAAGAAGACGCAAATAAATAAAATAAAAAATCAAAGAAGAGACCTTACAATCAATCCCATGGAAATGCAAAGAATCGTTAAGAGACTACTATGAACAATTTTCCACCTGCAGATTGGATAACCTAGAAGAAATGGATAAATTCCTAGAAACATACAACCTAGGAAGACTGAATCATGAAGAAATACAATTTATGATAAGACTAATAACATGTATAGAGATTGAAAACTTCCCAATAAAGAAAAGTCCAGAAACAAATACCTTTATGGTGAATTCTACCAAACATTTAAAAAAGAATTAATTGCAATGCTTCTCAATCTCTTCAATAAAATTGAAGAGGAAGGAACATTTTCAAACTCATTTTTTGAGGCTACCCTTAGCCAGACATGGACACTAGGAGAATAGAAAATTTCAGACCAATATCCTTATAAACACATGTAAAAATCTCCAAGAAAATATTAGCAGACCTCAATAAATAGCACCTTCAAAGGATCATACACCACGACCGAGTGGAATTTATCTTTGAGACATAAGGCTGGTTCATCATACCCAAATCGAGAAATGTGATAGACCACATTAATGATTATCAGAAAGGAAGAAAAACAATTGTCTCTGCAGATGACATGGTCTTATATATGGACAACCATAAAGACTCCACTAAAACACTTTTAGAATAAATGAATGAGTAAAGTTGCAGAATACTAGATCAACATACAAAAATCGGTTGCACTTCTATGCGCTAACAATGAACTATTCAGAAAAGCAATTAAAAGAACCCCATTTACATTAGCTTCAAAAAGAGTAAAATTCTTAGGAATAAACATAACCAAGGAGGCAGACAGATCTTGTGAACAGATAGATCCATTCACTTAAAACTATAAAACAGGTGGGACTACATCAGACTAAATAGCGCCTGCCCAGAAAACAAAATCAACAGATTGAGAAGACAACCTACCAAACGGGTGAAAGTATTTGCAAATCATATACCTGATAAGGGATGAATCTCCAAAATACGTAAAGAGCTTGTACAACTCAACAGCAAAAACTTAAACAATCTCATTTATAAATGGGCAGAAGATTGGAAAAGGCATTTTTCCAAGGAAGACGAACAGGCGGCCAACAGGTCCATGAAAAGGTGCTGGAAGTCACTGCTCATCAGGGAAATGCAAACTGAAACCACCATGAGATAATCACCTCCTGCCTGATAGAATGACTATTATGACCAAAACTATTATTGACAAAAAGATAATAACAAAACTATTATTAACAAAAAGATAAAAAAGCATTGGTGGGGATGTGGAGAAGAGGCAACCGGATGTGGGCACGTTGGTAATAGCCTTAACTGCTGCAGTCACTGTGGGAAACACCGTTCGGCTTCCTCAAAAAATTTAAGATAGAACTACCATATGATCCAGCAAGTCTACCGCTGGGTATTTATCTGGAAAAAAAAAAAAAAAAGAAAACACTAATTGGAAAAGATAAGTACCCCTATGTTCACTGCAATATGATTTATAACAGCAAAGATTATGGGGGGAACCCAAATCTCCATCGGTGGATGACTAGATAAAAATATGTGGCATATATACACAACGGAAGATTATTCGGCCCCGAGAAAGCATGAAATCTTCCATTTGTGACAATATGGATGGACCTCGAGGGCATTATGTTAAGTGAAATAAGTCAAGAGAGAAGACAAATACCATAGGATCTCACTTAAGTGTAGAAGTTAAAAACAAACAAAAACCAGCTCATGGATACAGAGAACAGATTGATGGTTGGCAGCGGAGGGAGTGAAAAGGGGAAAGGGAGTCAAAAAGTACAAATTGATAGTTATCAAACAAATAAGTTCTGGGGATGTAATATACAACATGGCGACTATAGTTCAAAATCCTGGCTTGAGGGGCGCCTGGGGGGCTCAGTCGGTTGAGCATCTGACTTCGGCTCAGGTCATGATCTCACAGTTCGTGGGTTTGAGACCCGTGTCGGGCTCTGTACTGGCCGCTCAGAGCCTGGAGCCTGCTTCAGATTCTGTGTCTCCCTCTCTCTCTGCCCCTCCCCCGCTCGTGCTCTGCCTCTCAAAAATAAATGTTAAAAAAATTTTTTTTTTAAATACTGGATTGAATATTTGAACGTTGCTAAGGGCCTTGACCTTCAAAGTTCTCATCATCAGAAAAAAAATCCTGGAACTATGTATGGCGACAGATGTTACCTAGACTTATTACGGTGGTCATTTTGCAATATAGACAAATATTGAATCATTATGTTGTACACCTGAGAGTAATATGTTATACAGCAATGCTTAAAAATCCAATGTAATTTTTCAAAGAAATAGAAAAACACTCCTAAAATTCACATGGAGCCACAAAAGACCCCAAATAGCTAAAGCAATCTCAAGTAAGAAAAGCAAAGCTGGAAACATAAAGCTTGTTGATTTCAAACTATATGACAAAGCTTCAGGGACCTAAACAGTATAGTATTGCATAAACACACACACACACACACACACACAGGTCAATGAAACAGAATAGACCACCCAGAAATAAACCCATGCATATACAATCAGCTGACTTTTTTTTTTTTACAAAAGCACCAAAAACATACAATGGGAAAGGGCTCTTCAATAAACGGTGCTGGAAATACTAGGTATCCACATGCAAAAGAATGAAATTGGACCCTTACACAGAAAGCAACTCAAATTTGATGAAAGACCTAAATACAAGAACTGAAATCATAAAACTCCTAGAAGAAAACAGGTGAAAAGCTTCTTGACACTGATCTTGGCAATGAATTTTGGATATGACATCAAAAATGCGGGCAACAAAAGCAAAACTAAATAAATAGAACTATATTAAACTAAATAAAAAGTGTCTGCACAGAAGAGAAAACCATCAACAGAATGCAAAGGCAATCTACCAAATGGGAGAAAATATTTGCAAAGCGTATATCTGATAAGAGGGTAGTATCCAGAATATGTAAGGAACTCTTACAACTCAATAGGAAAGAAAAAGTAAATAAATAAAAAAAAAATTAAGCAAATACCCCATTAAAAATGGGCAATGGACTTGAATAGACATTTTTCTGAGTAAGATACACAAATGGCCAACATTTCTATGAGTAGATGCTCAACACTTATTCATCAGGGAAATGCAAATCTAAACCACAATAAGATATCATCATACACCTGTTAGGATGTCCATTATCAAAAAGAAAAGGTAACAAATGTTGGCGAGGATACAGAGAGAGGGGGCCCTTGTGCACCGTTGGTGGGAATGTAAGTTGAAGCAGCCACTAAAGAAAACAGAATGAAGAATCTTCAAGAAATTAAAAATAGGTCTATCATATAACCCAGCGATCCTACTTCTGAGTGTGTATCTGAAGGAAACGGAATCACCACCTCAGGTATCTTGCACTCCAACAGTCACTGTATCCTTGTTCCCAAGAGCCCAAATATGGGAGCAACCATATCGGTAGTAACGTGGATGGAGCTTCAGGGCATTATGCTAAGTGAAACGAACCAGACAGGGAAACGCTAGGATTATATAGTATCGCTTACGTGTGGAATCTAAAAAAAAAGTCGGACACAGGGCAACAGAGCAGAAAAGTATTTGCCAGGGGCTGTGGGACCGGGGGAAATGATAACGTGTTGGTCAAAGAACGCAAACTTTCAGTTATAAGATAGGTAGGGTCTAAGGATCCAATGTACAGCCTGGTGCCTGTAGCTAACAAGACTGTATTACTGAAATTTGCTAAGAAGAGTAGATCTTTTTTAACATTTATTTATTTATTTATTTATTCATTCATTCATTCATTCATTCATTTATTTTGAGAGAAAGAGAGAGCACGTGTGTACGCACAAGAGCAGGGTAGGGGCAGAAAGAGAGGGAGAGAGAGAATCCCAAGCAGGCTCCAAGCTAACAGATGGATGCAGGGCTGGGTCGCAGGAACTGTGAGATCAGGACCTGAGCTGAAATCGGGAGTCAGACGCGTAACCTACCGAGGCCACCCAGGCGCCCCTGAGAGAGTAGATCTTAAGAGCTCTCACCCACACACACCCACACAGTGGCAACTATTTGAGGCGACGGGTAAGGTCATTAGCCTGATTGCGGAAGTCCTTCCGCAGATGTATATGTGTGTAAATCATCGTGCTGTACACCCTAAAAACACTACAAACTACAACTTTGTCGGCTATACCTCAATAAAGCTGGGAAAACAAAAGAATCCTGATATACATAACAATATGGCTGGGTGTCACAGATATTATGAAGACAGATACAAAAGAGCACATACTGTGTTATTCCATGCATGTGAAGTCCAAAGACAGGGAAAATACGACTCCGCAGGGACGGAATGGTGCAGTGTTTGCCCATGGGAGGAGAGGAGTGAACAGGAAGTGGGGAGTGACAGAACTTTCTGGAGTGATGGAAATGTTTTAAGGCAAGTGCCAGCACACGGCAGCCCCCGGGCCAAATCCAGCCTACCTCTTATTTTTGTAAATAAAATTTTATTACAACACAACCCTGCTCACTCGCTTACATATTGTCGGCAGCTGCTTTTGCGCTGCTAAGACAAAGGTGAGTAGCTGCAATAGAGCATACAGCCACAGGGGCGCCTGGGGGACTCAGTCGGTCAGACATCTGACCACAGCTCAGGTCCTGGTCTTGCAGTTCATGAGTTCGAGCCCCGCGTCGGGCTCTGTACTGACAGCTCGGAGCCTGGAGCCTGCTGCAGATTGTGTCTCCCTCTCTCTTTGCCCCTCGCCCGCTCACACTGTCTCTCTCTCTCTCTCAAAAACGAAATTCACATTAAAAAAAAAAAAAGATTATGGTCCACAAACCCTAAAATATTTACTATCAGGTCCTTTACGGAAAACAATTGTTGGCCCCATCCCCTGTGTAACATATGGAGGAATATAGCAAAACGGGTTGAATACGTCCCCCCAGAAGATACACTGAAGTCTTAACTCCCAGGACCTCAGAACGCGACCTTATTTGAAAGTATGGACACTAGGGATGTGATTGGTTAAGGTGAGATGCTGGGTGTCATTGTAAGAAGACGGGCACGGGCAGGCAGAGGCCTACAGGGAGAAGGCCGGGTGATGACGAGTACAGAGACCGTAATGACACAGCGGCGGACCAAAGAATCCCGGAGACTGCTGGAAACCACTCGCGGCTAAAAGAAGGCAAGGAAGGATTCTCCCTTACACATGTCAGAGGGAGCACGGCCCTGCTAACACCTCGGTCTCAGACTTCCAGCTTCCAGAACTGTGAGATGGTAAACTTCTGTTGTTTAAGCACCCCCCGCCCCACCCCCGGTTTGTGTCCTTTGTTACGGCAGCTCTAGGAAATGAGTACACATGGTTACAGGGGTGTGTGGGGGGTGTGTATATACATGTTTAGAAACAGTGAATCTATATATATATCCACTGAATATATGTGTGTGTGTGTGTGTGTGTGTGTGTGTGTGTGTGTGTATTTGAGTTTTGGTAAGTGTGTATATGAGATTACATGGGCATACACATTTATCAAAACTCATTTACCAAAACTCATCCAATCGGGCACTGAAGATCTGTGCATTTCACTGTTTCTAAATTGGTGATTAAAAAAAAAAAGCTTTAGGGGCGCCTGCGTGGCTCAGTCAGTTAAGCATCCAGCTTCAGCTCAGGTCATGATGTCACAGTGTGTGGGTTCGAGCCCTACATCGGGCTCTGTGCTGACAGCTCCGAGCCTGGAGCTTGCTTCGGATTCTGGGTCTCCCTCTCTCCCTGCCCCTCCCCTGCTAGTGCTCTCTCTCTCTCTCTCTGTCTCTCTCAAAAATAAAAATAAAAACATTGTTTAAAAGAAGCTTTAAAAAAGTAAAAGCAAGAGAAGCCTTACCAAGACAGCAAAAAACAAAAACAAAAAACAAAAAACAAAAACGATTCAGCACATCAACCCTCCCAGAACGTATCATTTCAAATTTCTTCAAGGCAACCACCCATAAACTCAGGTCTAAGAAGGATGGCAGAGCCCAGAAAGTTATAGAAACAGATAAGAATCACCAGATTTTTTAAGCGATGTCTAAACAAGAGCTTTAGCTGCAGTGCTCACACTTCGAATTGGCTAGAAAGAAGCAGCACTCCAACAATGAGGCTGTCTCACCAGAACAGGTAGAATGCACACCAGATAACATGATGGAAGGGGATGCTTCATGCCAGGCAGTCGCCACCGCGGTCCAGGACAGATCCTTTTAGTTGGCTGACCCAGCAGCCGTTGCTGAACCTCCCTTCTCCCTTACCATCCTTTCCTAAGTGCAAAGCTAAATATTCACTCTTCCAGCCTCGCTGGCACTGGGGGCTGTCCACGTCTTTCAGCTCTGCCCGGAAATACATGAAGAGAAAGCTTCTGTTCCCAAACAAAGAGTCTCAGGAGGCGGAGGTGTTGTGCCCTTGTCTTTTCCCACACACTTCGGATGTCTGTGATCCTAGACCTAGACAGCCATCTTGAGACCACGTAGCACCAAACACGAGGACAAAAGCCAACGGCTCTTTGCAAGAGAGCAGAGAGCTGCAAAAGCCTGAAGACCGAAGGGCGCCGGTGTGTTGCTGCATCTGCTATAACCTGTCCATTTTCAGAGTTCTTATTAAATGAACAATGATTATCTTTGTGAGTTAAGCCACTTGGCCAGCAAAAGTTCTGTTACTTGCCATCAGATGATTCCTGACTGAGAAAAAATAACAAGTTTATCCCTTCTAGCCAAGAGTTCCAGCAAACAAGAGAGAAAAACGGGCCACGGAGGGAGCGACAAATGAATTGTAAATATTCACTAGGGCGCCCAGGTGGCTCATTCAGTAGGGGCGCCCGGGTGGCTCAGTCGGGAAAGCATCTGACTTCGGCTCAGGTCATGATCTCGTGGTCAGCAGGTTCAAGCCCCGCGTCGGGCTCTGTGCTGATGGCTCAGAGCCTGGAGCCTGTTTCAGATTCTGTGTCTCCCTCTCTCTCTCTCTCTGCCCCTCCCCCACTCTTGCTCTGTCTCTCTCTCTCTCTCTCTCTCTCTCAAAAATACATAAAAACATTTTAAAAATTTCTTTAAAGGCTATGAGTAGATTTAAGTCTACTTGTTGGCAACCTCTAGCATGCAAATATCAAAATAAAAGTAAAGCAGTTGGTAATGAAAGGAGGAAGAAGAGACGAAAAAATATGAATTGTTAACCCTTATTGATGGCTCACTAGGCTCCAAGCAATTTACAGGCATTGCATTATCAATTCTGATGGGAACTAACGTACCGAAACGATGTCAAGAACAACACTCTTACATTCATTGCAGCATTATTTACAACAGCCAAGATATGAAAGCAGCCCAAGAGTCCGTGATTAGATGAATAAATAAAGAAGATGAGGGGTGTCTGGGTGGCTCAACTGGTTAAGCATCCGTCTCTGGGTTTTGGCTCAGATCATGATCTCAGTTTGTGGGATCCAGTCCTGAGGAGGGCTCCGAGCCAACAGCACAAAGCCTGCTTGGGATTCTCTCTCTCCCTCTCCTTGTGCCCCTCCCCTACTCATGCTCTCTCTCTCTCTCTCTCTCTCTCAAATTAAATAAGTAAACTTAAAAGAAGAAGAAGAAGAAGAAGAAGGAGGAGGAGGAGGAGGAGGAGGAGGGGGAGGAGGAGGAGGAGGAGGAGGAGGAGAGGAAGCAGCAGCAGCAGTATGTATATATATATGGAATATTACTCAGCAATAAAAAAAGAATGAACTCTTGCTATTTGAGAAAACATATATGGAACTAGAGGGTATAATGCTAAGTGAAATAAGCCAGATAGAGAAGGGCAAATACCATATGATTCTTCTTATATGCGGAATCTAAAAAACAAAACAAAACAGAGAAAAGGAAACAAAACAGAAACAGACTCTTAAATTCAGAAAATAATCCAGAGGTTGCTGGAGGGGTTGTGGGTAGGAGAACGGGTGAAATCAGGGGATTAAAAGGTACGACCTGCAGCTATAAAATAACTTAAATAAATAAATAGCCAGGATGTAATGTACAACGTTGGGAGTATAATATAACAACTTTCTATGGCGACATAGTAACTAGTCGTACTGTGATCACTTACAAATATTGAACTGCTATGTTGTACACCTAAAAGTAAAATCATATGGTATGTCAATTACACTTGAAGAAAGGAAGGACAGAAGGATGGAAGGAAGGAAGGAAAAAGGAAAGAAAAGAGTAGCAGGTAGCATGCTAGAATCAACCAAATTAAGGCTGCTACCGAAATTATTTAATAAAGGAAAGAATACTAGACTAAAAATAAGTAGACAAGCATTCTAGTTTTGACACTACTACTCATGTGCTCTGTGAATTTGGAGAATTGCTTAATATCTCTGAGATGCTCTTTCTTCCCTTCAAGGCAAATGTTGGAGAAAATAATCCACAGGGTCCCCTTGCTGTCTGACGTTCTAATTTCCAAACTATTTAGTCTGACTCAAGCCATTTGGCTACATTTTTCAGAGTTCATGAAATATTTATGAAACATCATGGTCACGTCAAGGGAGCTATAGGAATTGATCACCCCAGGGTCCGAACACCTGGCACACATGGCTGGGGCAGGATAAAGAGGCTAGGATTGTGCCAATAAGAATAATAAGTTCCTAAGGGCTCTCAACATGCTAAGACAGCAGCCGTGAACTTGAGGGAAGAACTACCATCCAGGTAGGAGGGGCTCTGTTGTCACGTCTATCTAATCCATGTTAATGGCCGGAAACCATTTGTATTTAATCAGGGGATATCGTGATGGCTTTTTTGTTTATCATACAGCAGATTTCTCCCCTGAGTTAACATTAAAATTAGTTGACATTTTCTCAACACACCCATTTTATTTAAAAAAAAAAAAAAAAGACAAAAGACAAAGAGTGACTTGGATCATGAACTGGGAAGAGGTCCTGAGGTGAAATATTCACCCAGACAATCCACAAACTCAATAATGTTCAGGGCGGAGAAGCAAAAGTTGATTATTTGTGAAGCAGACTGTGAATAAATTGAAAAAAAACAACAAGTTATTCGAGCTGTAGAAAATTACATGGGTATGTATTTATGTTTAGCATGAGTAGTAAAATTACATTTTCTAGTGAATCCGCAGCTCAGGGCTTTAAAAACATAGATCTTTTAAAATGCACCAAACAAAACTCCAAGGGTTACAAGAAATGTTTTATTTATAATGTTTGCATGAAACTAGACGTGGTGCCCATCTGTCTCTTCCAATATATTTCCAAAACCAGATTTACGGATTTTAGCTAGAAAAGGGAAAGGAGATGTACTGACTCCTCGCCAGCCTAATTCAGTCTATTATCATATTTTTCTTCATTATAAACTGGCTGATACAATTACCATCGTACCCTTCACTTGCCGGCTTCATGCTGTGCCCCACTTCCGATGCATTCTTGCAAGGATACAGTCGGTCATATCTCCATCTTTCTCACTCCCTCCTCGACATTTTCACATCCTCGATATGGTGGGAGAGAAGTGCATAATTGTTGAATGAAAGACCAGAACTCTCAGCACAGGACACCTCCTCCTTTGGAAAAAGACTTGGGGTGCCTGGGTGGCTCAGTCAGTTAAGCACCGACTTCGACTCAGGTCATGTTCTCACGGTTTGTGAGTTCAAGCCCTGCGTCAGGCTCTGTGCTGACAGCTCAAAGCCTGGAGCCTGCTTCCGATTCTGTGTCTCCCTCTCTCTCTGCCCTTCCCCTGCTCACACTCTGTCTCTGTCAAAAGTAAATAAACATTAAAAAAAAAGATTAAAAAAAAAAGAAAAAGACTTGAAAGAGAAAAACACTCCTTGAAAAAGTGAAATTTCCCATTCACCCTTTATGGCCCCCCCTTGCCTATCGTTTATACCCGCCCTCTCCCTCTAACTTCTCTTTTGCTGCTAGTTAGTTCCACTCTCTTATATGCGTCTCCTTTCATGGCTTTACTGACTCTGAACCTAGTTAAGAAAGAATCTCATGTTCTTCTAGCAACCATCGCTCTGTCTTTGGTCACGGAGTCCACTCTGAGCCAACGAGGTGAACAGCAGCTACAACCACTTGCAAAACAAGCTTTCAAAGGATTTAAAAATTTGTGATCATGGGTTTGTTTGTTTGTTTTTTTTTAAATAGACTGTAGTCACTTAAGAAAAAAAAGTCTATTTATTTATTTTGAGGGGGAGTTGGTAGGGGCAGAGAGACAATCCTAAGCAGGTTCCACACTCAACACAGTCTCCAGCACGGGGCTCAGTCCCTTGACACCGGGATCATGACCTGAACTGAAATTAAGAGTTGGACGCGTAACTGACAGAGTCATTCAGGCACCCCATGATTGTGCGTAAGTAACCCAAAGTCTCAGGAATGCCAGGCTGGCTATGAGGCCCAGAGATAAGAAAACATCAGGCATGAGGAATAACCCCAGAATCTCAGCTCCAATCGGTGGGGGGCGGGGAGGGGGTCGCCAGGTGATTCTTAGCTGAAATTTAGGCATCTGTAACTGCCATGTCTTTACCAAAAATTCAAAAAAACCAAGAAATCTATATATATATATATCCAGACTTCTAGATAAATCCAGCCATTTATTATATTTTATCATAGATTGGAGACGAACTGAATAATTGAGCTGAAAATAAATACTGGTAACTTGCACCTGTGGGAACTTTTAGGGCATAAGGTTAAATACTGCACAGGACTTCACATAGTCAATGTTAGGTATTGGCTGATTTAACTTGTCACCCCAGCTCCCAAAAGACAAAGGTGCTTCCAAGCAAATCCAGCCTCAGAGCCGTTAACTAGAGCTGTAGACCTCCAAATAATTAAAAGTATCACAAAATATGGGGCGCCTGGGTGACTCAATCAGTTGAGCATCTGACTCTTGATTTCGGCTCAAGTCATGATCCCAGGGTCATGGGACTGAGCCCCATATCAGGCTCCATGTTGAGTGTGGAGCCTGTTTAAGATTCTCTCTCTCTCTCTGCCCCTCTCCCTGACTTGCGCATATGTTCTCTCTCTCTCAAAAAAATTTTTTTGAAGTGTCATTAAATTCATTCCTAAAATGCATGGTGAGTGAGATAGATAGACTCTGTAATGAATGGCTGGATAAATGAATGGGCAAATCAAGGAATAACAGACACATGAAACCTGTATTCGTCAGCCTGCTATGTTCTTAGGACAAATTTGTTGACCTGCAGGAAAAAATACCCACAGTGAGGCCTAAAAAAGTCAAGCAGGAACAGAATGGAGAGGAAGAATTTTTTGAGGATTGACTGCATACTGGGTGCTAATCGCCTCATCTTAGTTCCAAAATAACACCGGGGGCATCCTCATTTTTACACATTTTATATTGACTTTACACATGAGAAAACTAACGTTCAGAGAGTTTAAATATTAAAGCACTAATAAAAGTTACCATTTATATACACACAAACCTACACACACACACACACACACACACACACACACACACACACACACACACGTTATCTTTGATTCCTACAATCTGACCAGGAAGGTATCATTATTTTATTTGAAAGACAAAGAAATTGAGGTCCGGAAAGATCGAGAAATTTGTCATAGGTCACAGAGCTAAGAAGCAGCACAGCCAGAGGCAGAATGAGAGTAGGAGACAGCCCAGCAGCGTCCGTGGCTTCTGGCCCTTATTTATGACGACCACCATTCTCCAACACAGTCACAGACTCGCCAGCGAAAGGGCGATTTACAGGGAGCAGACCCACAGAGCCCAGGCTGACTGTGACCAGGCGAATGGCAGGACACCCGTGGAAAAGCCAAATGAAACAGTGTGCGTTTTTACAGCCCCACTGTTCAAAGCCTTGCTGAGTATTCTCTTGGCTTTCCAAGACTCTCCTGAGTAAAAATAGGGTCATCCTTGCCTACAAGGAATGCCATGAGGATATGGGAGATGTCTACCAGGAAAGAGCTTCAATATCTTGTCAGTTGCTTTCACACCATTTGTCAGTTCTTCCAATAGCAACCACTGACGGAAACACTCAGAGACAGAAGGCGCCCGGCAGCCAGACACCCAAGCCCTAGTACTCTGTGTCCAAGCAAGAATTGGAGCAAAAGGAGACGATGCAGTTACAGGAAAAGCAAACTATAGTAAAAAAAAAAAACACAACCCACAACAAAATAACAAAACACACAAAAAAACACACTGCTACTCTAATGAACAAAGAACAAAAATCTTTAACACAACATTAACAAATTAAAGTGATATACAGATATACATAAAAAAATACAACACACCATAACTAAGTAGAGCTTATCCCAGGAATGTAAGGCTTGTTTGACATTCAAAACTCTAAAATAAAGGTAATTTACCATTTCAACAGAATAAAGTACAAAACCCCTATATCATTTCAGTACATGCAGAAAAAGCACTGGAGAAAATGAAAATCCTATTCAGGACAAAACCTTAGAGCAAAGTAGGAATAGTGGGTATTTTCCTCAATATGATAAAGCCCACGACTAACACCACACTTGATGCTTAAATACTGAAGGCTTCGGCCAACCCCCCAAAATTGGGAACAAGCCAACAATGCCCATTCTCACCACTTGAATTCGCC
Source organism: Paguma larvata (assembly GCA_030068075.1). Classification (NCBI taxonomy): domain Eukaryota; kingdom Metazoa; phylum Chordata; class Mammalia; order Carnivora; family Viverridae; genus Paguma; species Paguma larvata. Next base: position 73,108 of record JAINVK010001137.1, on the reverse strand, counting down.
ATTGGACTATGGGGTCTTAGTCACTGCAAGGAAGGCAAGAAAAAAGAGAGGGAGAAAGATCTGAAAAGAAGTAAAACTGTCTCTTTTTGCAGATGATATGACTGCTTATATAGGAAATTACAAAGTGTCTACAAAACAACTTTAGAACTAACCAGTGCATTTAACAAAGTCACAAACTACGAAGTTCACATAAAAATTCAACTGTATTTCTATATGGGAGCAGGAAAAGATAGAAAATGAAATTATAGAAACCAACTCCATTTTGGTAGTGCAAAAGAAGGAAAGAAGGAAGGAGAAAGAAAGGAAGGAAGGAAGGAAGGAAGAAAGAAAGGGGGAGAGAGAGAGAGAGAGAGAGAGAGAAGGAAGGAAGGAAGGAAGGGAGGGAGGGAGGGAGGGAGGGAGGGAGGGAGGAAGGAAGGAAGGAAGGAAGGAAGGAAGGAAGGAAGGAAGGAAGGAAGGAGGAAGGAAGAAAGGAAGGAAGGAAGGAAGGAAGGAAGAAAGGAAGGAAGGAAGGAAGGAAGGAAGGAAGGAAGGAAGGAAGGAAAGAAGGAAGGAAGGAGAAAGAAAGAAAGAAAGAAAGAGAAGAAGAAAGAAAGAAAAGAAAAAGAAAGAGAAAGAAGAGGAAGGAAAGAAGGAAGGAGGAAAGAAAGGTAAAGTCCATCTAACCAAAAGATATGCAAGGACTCTAAATTGAAAATTGCAACTTAAGATTATTTAGGTTCTGAAAAAATCTAGATAAATAGGAACAGATACTGTCTTTATGGACTGAAATCTACTCGGTGTTTTTAAAAGCTTAATTCTTCCCAAACTGACCTATAGATCTGATGCAACTCCTATCAAAATTCCATCAGGCTCTTACACTGATGCTAATAATATGGTTTCCATATAAATAAGAAAATGCTAAATATCTAAAATAATCCAAAGCAATTTTTTGTAATATTTATTTTTTTATTTATTTTTAGGGAGAGAGAGCATGGGAGGGGCAGACAGAGAGTGAGAGAGAGAGAGAGAAAGAGAATCCCAAACAGGCTTCATGCTGTCAAGCACAGAGCTCAATGAGGGGCTCGATCTCATGAATCAGGAGATCATGACCCAAGCCAAAATCAAGAGCCTGGATGGCTCAGTTGGTTAAGCATCTGACTTCCGCTCAAGTCATGATCTCATGGCTCCTGAGTTCGAGCCCTGCATCGGGCTCTGTGCTCACAGCTCAGAGCCTGGAGCCTGCTTTGGATTCTGTGTCTCCCTCTCGCTCTGCCCCTCCCCTGCTCACACTCTGTCTTTCTCTTTCCTTCAAAAAATTAAACATTAAAAAAAAGAAAGAAGGGCACTTGTGATAAGCACAGGGTATTGTACGTAACTTATGAATCACTAAATCCCACACGTGAAACTAATATTACACTGTATGTTAATAAACCAGAATTAAAATACAAATTTGAAAAAGAAAAAAATCAATGAAGGACATTGGAAAAGGTGAAAAATAAAGTAAATGGTGCTGTAACACCTCGATATCCACATGGAAACAAAAACAAACATCGACCATTCATATCATAAGTAAAAATGAACTCAGAATTGACCATGGGCCTAAATATCAAACCTACAAACTATAAAATACTAGAAAAAAGTAAGAAAACGTTATGACTTTGGGATAGACAAAGATTTATTAAACACAAAATGCATAAATCATAGCAGAAAATAATGATATATGTGCTTTATAAAAATAAAAGTATTTGCACTTTAAAGGCCATCATTGAGAAAACGAGAGGGCACGTCACAGATTGGGAGAAAATATTTGCAACATGTACATCAGACAAAGGTTTATATCTGGAATATACAAAGAGTCCTTTTATCTAAGTTCATTTCTTTTTGAGAGAGAAAGAGACAGCAGGAGTGGGGAAGGGGCAGAGAGAGAGGGAGAGAGAGAATCCCAAGCAGGCTCCCAGCTATCAGCAAACAGCCTGATACAGGGCTCGAACTCACAAAGCGGTGAGATCATGACCCGAGCCGAAAGCAAGAGTCAGACATTCAACTGACTTAGCCACTCGGGCACCCCTAAAGAGCTCTTATAGTTAAATATAAGAGAACAAACCTAGTAACAAATTGGAACAGAGCTTCACGCATGAAGAAATACAAATAGTCAACCAATAGATACATGAAATGATGCCGGTCATTAGGGAAATGAAAATAAAAACCACAATTATACACCCCTGCACGCCCAGTAGAATGGCTAAAATTAAAAAGATTGATAATATCAGCGCTGGCAAAGATGCGGAGGCACCGGAAATCTCACACCCTAATCGCAGGAAAGTAAAATGCCATAACCGCTTTCCTGAACACGGTTTGGCAATTGGCTAAAACACCTACCATACAACCACCTGCCATAGCCCATTTGGGCTGCTATAATGAAAATACCATAGCCTTGGTGACTTACACAATAATAACGTACTTCTCACAATTCAGGACTCTTGCAGTCCAACAGTGAGGTGCTGACAGATTTGGTGTCTGGGGAGACTCCACTTCCTGGTTCATAGATGCCCATCTTGCCGTGTCGTCACACAGCAGAAGAGGCAAGGAAGCTCTCTCTGCTCTTTCGTGAGGGAACTAATCCTACCCAATGAAGACTCCAGACTCAAAACACAATCACCTCCCAAAGGCCTCATCTCCAAATACTTTTGCATTGAGAGTGAGGTTCCAATACATGGATTTCGAAGGGACACAAACATTGAGTCTATAGCACTATTTCTAGTTGTTTACTCAAAAGAAATGAAAACACACGTCTATATAAAGACTTATACAAGAGTGCTTTATTTGGTATCTTATACGGCTAAAAAATAATGTCCATCAACAGGTGAATGGATAAATAAGTTGTAGTATATCCACATAAGAGAATACTACTCACCAACAAAAAAAATGAACTATGATACATAGCTACATGGATGAATCTCAGAATAGTTATGCCAAAAGAGGCCCGATGCAAGAATATATACTGCGTAAAATTCCATTAACATGGAATTCCACAAAATAAAAACTAATCTGATCAGTTGGGGGCAGGGACCAGGGCGTATGTTGGGAGGAATGGACTGCAGAGAGTATATGGAAGTTTGGGGATGGGCTGGAAATCTCTGATGCCTTCTTTATTGGGGTAGTTTCATAAGTGTATAATTTATCAAATCTAATCAAATTGCTTTAAACCACTTTAAATATGTACAGTACAGTGTACGGAAACTATATTTCAATATATTTTTTAAAATAAGCCAGAGCAAATTCAGAAGAGGGTGAGGGGACAAGAAAGCATTCCATCCGAGAAACAAGACTTTGGAGTTACACAATCACTGCCACCAGGTATGTGGTGGGCCACCAAATGCAAGAGTCTGATTCTGCATTGTCTCATCACAAGGACCAGGACAAACTGGTGGAATCTGAAGACAGGAAACTTCATCTACAAATAAGAAACAGCTTCCTAACCCAAAAGAATAATCCAAAGATAAAAAATGGCCGCCGTGCTGCAGAGGGAGTTTCTTGGTGTTGGAGGTATTCGTGGAGAGGGAAGGCAGACTAGGGTTTTGTAGAAACGTTTTGGGGAAGGTAGAGGTAGCCCCTTAGACTTCTTCCGGCTTGACAATTCAGGGATTCTGCAAGATTATAAGTTCCCTGTTGTTCGATGTTGGTATAGAAAAGCCCAAGGTTACGCCATCTTGCCTGACACCAGGTCCTTTTCCCCAAAGGAAATGAAAATGTCAGGATAGAATTGAGGAGGAACTTTCTATCCCCTCTCTTTGGCGTCTGACTCCCCCTGCTATCTTTTGGTCCAGGAACACTCTGACTGAAGAGAGATGGTTTTAGGTGCCTGATGTTAGCATAACCCGTGGTGCCTGAGTGGAAACACCTTATTGTAATTTAGGGTGGCTGACGCCCAAAGTCCTCCTTATGACATCTAACTCATACCTTCAAGTCCTGTGTTGGAGGGATGCATAGGTGTGATCATTAAACATTATGACAAAACTACAAAAACTACAAGAACCTATTCATTCATTCATTATTCATTCATTCGATGAACATGTGAACATTCTGACGTACCAGGACACTCTCCTCCCTGATTTGACTGCGTGGGCTCTTCTCATTGTTATTTCCAGGGATTAACCTGACTTAGGGAGGAGGGCACTCATAGGACGAGACGCATTTTAGGAGGGTAAACAGAATAAGACCTCACAGGCTGCCCCGGCAGGCCTAGCCAGACATCAGTGTTAGACTGATAATAGCTCAAGGGTCTCTGTGGCTAATTTCTGATTATCCTCGACAGGTTCCCGGTTCGTCCTATGAGCTAAACTCCATATTAAAATGGGACATTTTCTGGAGATTCGGCCCTCCTGTCGCAAACAGGACCCCAGCCACCCAGGCGTCCAAGCTGTTTGCTTCTTCTTGCTCTAGCTCTCTCCCTTGTGGACACGTCAGTATCCATTAGCACCTTCCGCAGGTGCCAAGCAAGGGCAAAAAAGGTAATTCGATTCAGTCCAACCTCCTGTTTTCCAGGCACCTGCTCTCGCTCGGAGAAGGAAGACACAACTCGTTTGGCCGGTAGCTTGATCTGCGGATTTTTAATTTCATTGATCTCACTGGCCCCAATTTGAAAGCAGAAGAGGGAGGTGTGTTTGCATTTAGCTCTTCCAGATAACGTCCTGAAAGCGCGATGGGAAAATCTGTAGGCTAGTCAGAGGGAGAATAAGGGCCCATGTGCACTGGGTGAAGGAGTATTCGTGAACTCTCGAAGAACAAGCAAAGGATCAGGAACAAAGGCAGGGTCAGGCACAAGAAGAGAGACCCCTTGCCAATAAATCGAATCAGGACCCGGTCAGCATAGAGGATTATTGAACTCTGTATTAAAGGGAAATCCTGATAAAGAAAAGGCAGTGGGCCAAGGGGGAGGGAGAGGAGGTGTCTGGGTGTCTGAGTTTGAGCCCATATCAGGCTCTGCACTGATAGTGCAGATAGTGGGATTCTCTCTCCCTCTCTGTCTGCCCCTCCCCTGTCTTGTGCTCACTCTGTCTCTCAAAATAAATAAATAAAACACTGAAAAAAAAAAAAAAAGAAAGAAAGAAGAAGCCGTGGGAAGCATGACGGTATAACCTTTGTGCCAGAGACCAAATTGAATAATGTCCAACACATAATCACTGTAATTACTAATTTGAAAACGGGTTCATGGACATATTCTCATTTTAATTTTTCACATGGTTAATGTCTTTCAAGCATTATCATAGATATCTATTTCAACTCCGGGTTGTAAAACTCATTTTGTCAAATTTAGAGTTCACTGAAAGATAGACCGTGAACTCTAAAATGCTTTTATCTTGTATTTTGTATCAAATTTGTTCGATACGTCTGAAGTTCGAGATTTTCCATGTTTTAAGTTTGTTTTTGTCTTTAGGTGTCATGCCTTACTTTAAAAGACCAACTGCAACACAAATTACAGTTTTCTTCACAACAGACAAGATTCTAAATAAAAGTTGGTAATTTTTTCAATTAAAATTAACAGAGTTAAGACTTAGATATTTTCTCGAGTGTAGGTAAGATCTTAGTTGAACTCGGGCTTCAGTTGGACTACTCAGGCAGACCTGGATTGAGATCCTTTAAAATAAATTCCTCGTTATGACTTTCAAGGGCATTCAATAACAAGAGGAAGTAGATAAGAAAAATATTCCATTTATATGTCTAACCAGGACAGCTCTGGAGACTAAATGAATTTCACGGGTAATTAATATCATTTGCATGAAGACTAATATGCCTGAGATTAAGAGTTCTTTTTCTTTTTTAAGTTTATTTATTTTGAGAGAGAGAGTGTATGTGTGTGTGACAGGGAAGGGTCAGAGAGAGGGGGAGAGAGAGAATCCCAAGCGGGCTCCGTGCTGTCAGCGCAGCGCCCGATGTGGGGCTCCATCTCACAAACCATGAGATCATGAACTGAGCCAAAATCAAGAGTCGGATGCTTGACTGAGCCACCGAGGCGCCCCGTAAGTTCTTCTTGAAAGAACATATAATTTTCTCGAACATCCCTACTCTGACTCAGAGGGACAGCTGGCCCTGGTGAACACATCTGTCCCAGAAAACCAAACAGGTCAAGGTAAGGGCTATTAGACAACTTCAGGCAGACCCCAGTTGCCATCAACTGCAACTGGCAAGTTTTCTGACAGAGAGTCTTGTCCTATTGGACACTGGAGGGTAATTGAACTTGCCGCCACAGAAATTAAAACCGAAGCAGAAAATAAATACCTTCTACGTCTATGCATGCATGTGTGCGTGTGTGTGTACACACACATTGTGTATGTATAGGTAGTTTTCAAACATGCTCGCAATTACAGAGATGGTAAAATGAACCCCCGCATAATCGTAACCCGGATTCAATAATCTTTAAGATTTTGCCGCATTTACTTCATTTGTCCTTTTTAACCTCTTTTTTTGCGGAAACGCTGCAAAGCACCTGTCCGGTAACATGACGCTTCACCTCTACCTGCATACTTCAGTGCACGTCTACTAAAAAAACAAACTTTTTCTTCCATAACCGTCTACTGTTATCGCCCTCACAGAATAAACAATAATTCCTCAACATCAGCTAATTCCCGTACATAATTCCAACTCCTTGATTATTTTATACGATCACATCGGGACACAAACAAAACAAAAAGGCTCACATGTTACTTGTCTTCTCCTACAACCAACCACCCTCTTCCCTGCTCCCCACTCTTTTCGAGCCATTTTCATTTGTTACAGAAACTAGGTCACCTGTTCTGTAGATGGTCCCGCTGCAAAATAATAAGAAATATATATATTGGTCTGTGACCCCGTTCCTGACACGGAGATCCTAAGTCCCACGGCATTTCCTGAGTGACGGGAGGATCTTTCGTTCTAATGAGGTGATTCTGGGTGAGCTCCCGGACAGGGGCGGTCACCAGAAAGGCCACGTCGTAATTAGAAGTTTGGAACTTACGGACCCGCCCGTCTTTCTCTGGAGAGGGGAAAGGAGCTGGAAATTGATCGTGCCTATGTGATGAAGCACATTTTCCAGAAAAATCCCTAAACTACAGGTCTCGTGAAGCTTCCACTAGTGAACATACCCCCCACATGCCAGGAGGTGGCACACCCCAGCTCCATAGGGACAGAAGCTTCTGCACTTGAGACCCTTCTAGACCTCGCTGTAAGTCTCTTTTCATCTGGCTGCTTATCTGTATTCTGACATATCTTTTATTATATAATAGACTGGTAAATGTAAGTATCTCCTGAGTTCTGTGAGCTGTTCTAGCAAAATCACTGAACCCAAGGAGGGGATTATGGGAACGCTGATTTATAGCTGGTCAGTCAGAAGTACAAGGGACAACGTGGGACTTGCTGCTGGCATCTCGAGTGAGGGCAGTCTGGTGGGACTGAGCCTGTAAGTTGGCGTCTGACACTAGCTTCGGGAAGGCAGTGTTGGAACCGAACTGAACTGCAGGACACTCAGGTGGTGTTGAGACTGGGCGATGTAGACCCATGCATCTAGTGTCAGAAGTGTCGTGGGTGTTTTGGTCACGTAAAGGAGAGCAGTGAGCTTTTCCTGGCCCCCGAGAAGACTTTGTGATGTTCTTTAGCCGATTCCTCTGTCCCTCAGCTCTCCTATACATGGAAGCTGGCTCTAGGGGCGCCTGCGTGGCTCAGTCGGTTGAGCATCCGACTCTTGATTTGGCCTCACGGTTCGTGGAATCGAGCCCTGAGTCGGGCTGCACACTGGCAGGGCAGAGCCCACTTGGGTTTGTCTCTTGCGCACGCGCTCTCTGACCCTCCCCCGCTCGTGCGCGCGCATGCTCTCTCTCAAAATAAATAAACTTAAAAAAAAAAAAAAAAGAAGTTGGCTCTCGAGGCTTGATTGGATCTGTATTCAGTTTTGAGGGAAGACAACTTCATCCCGGTTGCTGTGACCTTCATGCCGTTCACGTCAGGACACGACAACAGCTGGATCTCCCAACTGCAGCGAAGACCAGCACATTCGGGGGGCAAAGACCTGAAATTTCTATGGGAAAGCTTCCTGTCAACCTTTCACCTGATGTTTCTTGCATGGATGACCACTGTTTGATGCAAGTATTCCATATATGGTATGTATAGTTTTATATACTTGTATACATCAATACCTATTAGTATAAACATAATGAAAATTATAGAATATATATATACCAGTACTTATATATAGAGAGAGTACTTATATATGTATTTTTTCCAATGTTTTCTATAGGTTGCGTTTCTTATTCCTTTTGATGCTTGCATGACGCCATTTGGGACAACAGAGCCCCTTTCTGTGGCTCCTCCTCCTTATGATGATCCATTACTCTTTGGACTTAGCACACACCACCTAGCTCCAAGTAAGGAGTTCTAGAACTTTCATCTATTATATGAAAGCTAAACTTATTCCCACAGGAAAAACATCATCAATATGAACACAAGTGTTCAGCTCATCCAATATATTCGTATCGTGAGAACGTATCGGGTCCCTACTCTGTAGCAGGCGCTCTGTAAGGGGCCTGGATTGCGAAGACAGATAACGCCCATTTCCTGGTCTTCGGAGCCTGGGTTGAAGCTTCTGTTTGTAACCCGGCGGTGTAGGACACCAGCGCCTCGGGATCAGGTGGGAAGGTTGGCGTAAACCATTTACTGCTTGCCACGGGGAAGGGTGGGGTTGTTTGCAGATGATGTACTTTCGAAAAACAAATAAATAGAGAGAACAGGTTCCACGTTAGCCCTACACCACTGCCAGTCACAATGCAACCCAATGCGTGGAGGACCAGGGAGGGAGTGGACAGGGCTGGAGCCCTGGGCACTGCACATGGCGGTGGGTCCTACACGTGGCCATCGTTGTTCGAGTGTGGCATGGTCTAAAAAACACGCTGGTCGAAGGGAGCCTGGGTGGCTCAGTCGGTTCAGCATCCAACTCTTGATTTCAGTTCAGGTCATGATGAGATCGAGACTTGTGTGGGGCTCCATGCCAAGCGTGGAGCCTGCTTGGGATCCTCTCTCTCTCTCTCTCTGTCCCTGCCCCACTCACATTTGCTCTCTAAATAAATAAATAAATAAATAAACTTTAAAAAGTAAAAATAAGGAGCACCTGGGTGTCGGTTGAGCAGCCGACTTCGGCTCAGGCCACGATCTCATGTTCGCGGGTTCAAGCCCCGCGTCGGGCTTTGCGCTGACAGCTCAGAGCCTGCTTCGGATTCTGTCTCTCTCTCTCTCTCTCTCTCTCTCTGCCCCTCCCCTGCTGTGGTCTCTCTCTCAAAATAAAAATAAATAAGTTTTAATTCTGAAAAAATGTTACAAAAATAAAATATAGTATAAAAAATCCGTTGATCTAGTCTGAGAATCATATCACCAGAATTCTTATATCATAAGAATATGTGATGTGTTCTAATAATGCTATAAAAATACAGACGAGCATATGATTAATCTCAGCGAGAAGGTAAATATGAGTCGGGCTTTAAACAACGACTGAAATGCAGGGTTGATGTCAAGAAAGAAAGTACTTCTTTCTAGACAGGGAGACCAGCTTCTGCAAAGGCAGAGCGATGAGGTAACTGTATAGACGACAGCTCTAGATTTTGTGTGGCCAGAAGAGAGGATGTATTTGCAAAGTAGCAGAGAAAGGTTGGGTCAGGCCGAGTGGGGAAGGCACTGAATGTCACGACGAGGAGGCTAGACATTACCATTAGGCTGCAGGGAACCGTCAAGGGTGCTAAGCAAGAGTAATATGGTCAGAGCTACGTTTTAATTTTTTATTTATTTATTTTTTTTAACGTTTATTTATTTTTGACAGACATAGAGACAGAGCATGAGCAGGGGAAGGGCAGAGAGAGAGGGAGACACAGAAGCTGAAGCAGGCTCCAGGCTCTGAGCCGTCAGCACAGAGCCCGACATGGGGCTCGAACTCACAGACCGTGAGATCATGACCTGAGCCGAAGTCGGCCGCTTAACCGACTGAGCCACCCAGGCGCCCCCAGAGCTACGTTTTAAAAAGAGAACTCAAGGGGTGCCTGGGTGGCTCAGTCGGTTGGGCGGCCGACTTCGGCTCAGGTCATGTTCTCGCGGTCTGTGAGTTCCAGCCCCGCGTCGGGCTCTGTGCTGACGACTCCGAGCCTGGAGCCTGCTTCACATTCTGTGTCTCCCTCTCTCTCTGCCCTTCTCCTGCTCACGCTCTGTCTCTATGTCTCAAAAATAAATAAACGTTAAAAAAATTAAAAAAAAAATAAAAAGAGAACTCAAGGGCAGCTGAATAAAGAGAGGGGGAAAGAAAAAAGATGAGTTTGAAGCCTCCTCGCATCCACATGAAAAGCGATAAACCCTAGAGGCATCCGTGAACTTGCCCGTTAGAGTAAAGGAGGCAGAAATTAAATCCAGAAGCGTTTCAGGGGTGAAACATACAGGACATGGGGACAGAACACGTGAGACGCGAGGAAGGAAAACAGAGGAGGACTCTGCGGTGTCTGACTGTAAACAGGGAGTCGTTGAAATGCAACTGCACTTACTAACTAGCTGATTCCGAGTGCAAATTGATTAAGTATTAATATAAGGAAGTTTGCAAATAGGCAAGTCGGAACAAACACCTCTGCCAAATTAACTCGTCGGGATTTCTATTTTGAAAATACACGCAGGGCAACTAACATGGACAGCCTGTTTTTGAATTTTAACGTTCCGTCCGTAGTAAATTATGAATGTCCGGTCTGCCGGGATGCCATCCCTAGAGCCGAAGAAGATTCCCAAATTTGAAGTCGAGGTTGCCTAGCAACCAGAGTCCCCTTGAGCAGAGAAACAGTGACATATTCCCCCCCCCCCCCCCCCCCCCGGTGAAGACTTCCACGGCTCTGAAACAGGAGCCGAGGGAACCGATCATTAAAAACTGACCTTGTGGCTTCGGCTCAGTTAAAGGAAATGGAATTTGCTCAGCCAGCAGGGGGCATCCCATCTTTTCTAAGAAACCTTTCTAGAACCCTCAGGGCGTGTGAGCGCCCAGTTCCCATCCTGGACTGATCCCAACACGCGATCAGCTCTTCTCAATGGTCTAACCCCAGAGGCCCAGCAGGTCCATTTTTCTATCGTCTTCCCCAAAAAGACGGACCTAATCTCACGCATCATGTACTCGGTGAAGACACAGGCTCCACGCCCTGATTTGCATCCTGACTCTGGCCCTTCCTAGCTGTATGGCCAACTGAGCAATTCTGTAATGTCTGGTTTCCTCCTCTGTAAAATGCCTCGGTTTCCTCCTCTGTAAAATGGAGAAAGTAATAGAACCTTTCCTCGTAGTGTTGAGAGCATTTAAGGAAGTTAATATATTTGAAAGGCTTGATGCACGATTCTAGCACAGAGTGGGCACTCGATACTCCTTGGCTATGATTAATATTGCTGATTGCAGGTGTCCCCTGCCGTCTACGGAGAGAGAAACACATTGCGTTGGTTATTCAGACACGGGAAGATTTTCTGGTTCTCTCCCCACCGCCTCCTACCTCTCCATTCCACTTTGTAGTAAACTATTGCTCCAGAGTCCCAGAGGAAATGCAGGAATTGTCCGAGAGTTCTAGAGCTGGGAGGAGGATCAAGCAGTCGGAAGGAACCACCCGAAGCAGCTGTGAACGGATGTGAGAAATTCGCAGCCTGTAGGTGATAGGGTCACTGGAGTTCAAGCATCGACCTCCTCTCTGGCGAAATGCACACCAGCACATACAAGGAGGGAGCATTGGCTGGAAATGCTAAAGACTGCCTGCCGTAGGGGAAAGGAAAAGAAGAAAGGAAGATGAGCTGTGACAAGTAAGCAGGTGTTGGAAATTGCACGGAATTTTCAGGATTGTTCAGGAAGCTTTCCTGGAAAGATATGACTTCGGTTCAGTTAAAGAAAACGAGCAGAAGAGGGCACAGAACCTGCCCTCTCAAGACCCGTAAGCCCAGTTCTGGTAGGCAGAATGTGCCCTCCAAGGATGTCCATGTCCCATGAATATGTCACCTTTCATGGCAAGAAGGACTTTGCAGGTCCTTGGATCTTGGATTCTCCTGGGTTACCTGGGCGGGTCCAACGTAATCACAAGGGTCCTTCCTCAGAGGAAGGTGAGGACAGTCAGAGAAGGATGCGTGACACGGAAGCCGAGTCGACTGATTGATGCGGGGAGGTGAGCTAAGGACCCCAGGGTGCATCTAGAAGCCGGAAAAGGCACGGAATGGATTCTCCACCAGCGCCTGAAGAAGGAGCACAGCCCTGTTGACCCGCTTCAGACTCTAGACCTACAAGAGAATAAAACTGTGTGGTCTTAAACTCCCATGCTTGTGGTCACCGTTACAGCAGCAGTAGGAAAGGAATAGACAGTGGGAAAGGAGAGGGGCTGAGCTGCAAAGTCCTGAATATGCAAGAAGACAGAGCAGAAGCTTGCAAACCAAAGAAATTCGAGGACCATCTGCTAAAAAGTGACGGACAGGTTGGGTGTTCGGAAGACAAAAACGGAAGCAACGGAAGCCTGATGGAATTTGGCCAAAGGATGTGATCGTTTTAGCCAATTAGGAATTGCAAGAGGGTGTTGTTGTTGTTGTTGTTGTTGTTGTTATTACTACTACTATCGCTCCTCCTCCTCCTCCTGCTCCTCCTCCTCCTATCACTCGTATTACTGTTCTGCTTTTTGTGGGGGAAAATCGTAAGGCTCTGAAATGGATGAACCGGATTCCCAGGCGTCTGGTCTAACACACTTTTCCAGGTTTTCAGTCTTTCGTCAACTTTGAGCTATTATACGATCTGTAAATTGCAGGAAGCCAATAATAACACAAGAGATTCCTGTCCACAGATACGCAGAGTAGCAGTATCTTGTAGATTGTGATTGCTGCGGGGGGGGGGGGGGTGAGGGGGAGATGGGTCCTTTCTGCCTCCATTTATAAATCCCCATCAGCATTCCTCATCTGCCTGTATAGGTGTGGCTCTTGGATTTTTCCTCCGAACAAGTCGTATCATCTTACTGGCTCCCTCAATGGATGGCTCAAAAAAAATCGTTGACACACGTTCATTTTATATGTGTAGGAGATTCACGATTTCGCGTTTTCGAAAATTTATCCTGTAATATTTTGTTAGGCTGGAAGTGTGGCATAGCTAATAAAACCCAAAGACTTGTGTGTGTGTCTGTCTCTATTCTACCTTCCTTGGAGGTTTGTGTCACCAAATAGTAATGTCACAGAACCAGGTGCCACGAGGGCCAACACTGGGGCACTTGCCAAAGAGCGGGGTCGACAGGGGGCTCTCCCTGGGCACAGGACTTCGTACGGCCTGGGTTAACTGCCACTTCCCAGACTATAACGGACCAAAGGCCTGCTACAAGAATCGGGTTGAGGGGTGAGAAATGAGGGCCCACAGTCGGAAGCACCAATCTCCAGGATGCTTCATCTTTGCCCCTCCCCCACTACACACAGACAGTGCCCCCCCATCCTGGTCTAGTTGGGGCAACTAAGGAGTTTTTCCACTAACACTCTCCTTGCCTCCAGGACAGTGAGAAAAATTTTAAAAAGAGACGAAGAAAGGAATCAGGAAGAACAAATAACGTGGTCCTCAAATCCTGTAACGTACGATCAAGGACTAAAAGTAAGACAGTTTTTTCTCCCCCAAATGTTCAGCTTAAAGAGATAAATCAGCTTCAGAAATGGTGTGAACCTAGGTCACGGATGAGAATCATCAGGGACCACCATTATAGGAAGCTAGCTTGATATTACTGTCCCAAGCTTTGGAGTGGATGTCACTATCTCTGCCGTGTGGCCCGAATTCCAAATCTTCAGAACATTATGGGAATCATGGACATTTGGCTTGACTCCTGCTTTATGGACAATGATTTTCTTTCTCTGTCGGCTAAACATTTTGGTTCCTCGTTTCAAATGAGATTTTATTACATTAGAATTACAAAGCCTCAGCGGGGAGTAAGTATTGGACTATATTAAATCATTCCGATATGATTTGAGGTTCTTCTTCGTCCGCTTCTACAACTATTAATAAGATGTCCTACATTGATGAATTATGTTATTCTGAGTTACCCTTGCATTCCTGAAACAAGCCTTCCCCATCTCGGGATGCAAGATTTTGCATGCATAGAGCCACATTCTGTCCACTAATCAATTCTTTTGGACTTTTGTGCCTATATCAGCATTTTCCAAACTGGTCGGCAAGATGTTACAAAATGCGCAATGATTTCTGTAGAAGTTTAGAAGGGCTTACTCTCCAGCGTGAGTCATGGCGGGTTAAGACAACATTAGCAGGTCTCCGCCGCACGAATACTCGGCAGCAGAAGAGGCTGGCACGCACCTTGAATCTCAAGGACAGGGAGAGAATGGGCCGCATTTCCCAAACTTACTTGACGACGGAACTTTTTTCCCAGCACATCTGTTTCCATTTCCCAGAACGGCACTCCGCGGAACACCAGTTTGGAAAATGCTGGTTAATTAACGAGCAAGACTGGTTTACTTTGTCTGTTTGTTTCTAAAATAACTTTCGTCGAAGTCTGAATTCCGGATCATGATTACCTAATAGAATAAATTCGGGAAATTCGCCCATGCTTCAGGAGGGCTTTCTAAGTACGGGAGCCATCTTTACCTTGCAAATTTCAAGGAATTCACTGTGATTCTTTCAGCTGTTTCATGGAAAGAGGGGCATTTTGATAAATTGTATAAACTCGTACTCAACCCTGAGTTACCCTGCCCTCGTCAAGTACCTTACTTAAAAAAAAAAATTTTGTATCGTGAATACTACCCTCTTACCAGATGCGTGACTGGCAAATGTTTTCTCCTTTCTGGGGTGTCTTAAAGAACTCGAATAACTCAACAGCAAGACAGAAGCACAATTTAAAAATGGCTAAAGGATGACACAGGTATTTCTCTAAAACAATATGTAAAGATGCCCGCAAGCACATGAAAGGATACTCATACTCGATGCCGTTAGTCAAGGAAATGCACATCAAGACCACAATGAGACACATCCATTAGAATGGCCAGTAGAAAAACAAACAAGCACTAAAATGCTGGTGAGACTGTAGAGAAATTGGAACTAGGTGTGGCGACTTACTGTAACTGGACTTCCTGTGGGGATCACTTTGCAATGTATGCAAATATCGAATCGTTATGTTATACACTTGAAACTAACGAAACAGTGTCTGTCAAATACACCCTCGGTAAAAAAATGCATATAAAAAGATGTTCAATCAAAAAGGAAAAAATTGGGGAGGGGGGGTTAAGAAAATGAGTTCTTTTTCTTAAAGATTAAAATCTGATTGGCATTCAGTTATATGTTCTCATGTTTAAATAAACTTCATGGCTCTTGTCATATACACATCCTCGGGTTTTTGTGTTTTTTTCTTTTCTTTTTTTTTTAGAGAGAGAAAGCGCACACCTGGGAGAGGGGCAGAGGGAGAGGGAGAGAAAGAACCTCAGCAGGCTCCATGCCCAGCACGGAACCCAACACAGGGCTCGATCCCATGGCCGTGAGATCATGACCTGAGCCGAAATCAAAGTTATCACTTTGGGGAAACCCATGGTCTAGTGTGAGAGACAGAAGCATAAACAGAAAATTACAACCCTTCACAAAAAGGGACGTAATAAAGGCGTTCAAACAGATGGTAATCACAATAATGTGATTAACAGCCTGGGGGAACTGGTGGCATCATCAGAGACTTCTGGTTCTAAAAAACCAGTAGAGAGAATCATATACCAATCTAGGGGTAGACCACAAATCACGCCAGAGAAGGGAGAAAAATGGCAAAGGGAATAAAGAAAGAAAGGAGGGAGTCTATGGAGCAAGGGCAGAGGATGGCAGGAGATGAGGTTGGTTATGTCACTTCGAGCCCCAAGTCTGAGCCCGTATGGGTTTCCTGTTGCTGCTGTAACAAATGAACAGAAACGTCGTGGCTCTAACACATCACAGATGTATTGTCTGATGGTTCTGGAGGCTGAAAGACTGACAGGGGTTTCAGGAGGCTGAAATCAAAGTGCTAGCACAACAGTGCTCCCGCCAGAGGCTTTAGGGCAGAATATATCTTACCTTCTCCAGCTTCTAGACGCCACCTGCATCCCTTGGCTTATGGCCCCTTCCTCCAATTTAAAGACCAACAGCACTGTATCTCTTACCTCTCTGACCTCTGACTCTCTGCTTTCATCTCTGCATTTCCCTCTCTCCCTGTGACCTCCCCCATTGTGATCACATTGTAAGTAACGTATTCGCAGGTCCTGGGGATTAGGATAATGGAAATCTTTGGGGGAAGAGGGCATTATTCGTTCAACCACAAGGCCCTCGTGTGACTTGTCTTGGGTCTGGGATTCATACTGCAGGCGACAAGGGGCCAAGGAGATGTTTAAGCAGGAGAGTAACACAACCAGATCACGATAAAGAACTCTGGCAGCAGGCTGAAAGACAGCCTGGAGCAGGGACAGACCGGGGGCGTGCAGAGCTGCTAAGATATAATGCCAAGGAAAAGCAGAGGGGAGGGAGGTGGGGAAGCGGGCAAATGGGCAAAATGGGTGAAAGAGAGAGGGAGACATAGGCTTCTAGTCACGGAATGAGTAAGTCACGGGAATAAAAGGCCTGGCATGGGGAATCTAAGTCAGTGGCAGAGTAATAGCGTCGTATGGCGGTGAGCAAAGCATGACACACGGACGTACAGACTCATCAAATCACTGTTGTACACCTGAAACTAACTTAACACTGTGTGTCAACTATGTGTCAACTACACCGGTGAAGTTTAAAAACTAAAAGGAAATGAAATACAAAAAAAAAAAAAAAAAAATACTAAGGCCAGTCAGTAACAGTGGGGATCATGAGCCGTGTCCAATTGTTGAAACTCACCCAAGTGGAACAGGTCTGGGTGAAGGGGTTCTCCGAACTGGCCTTCCATTCCTCCCCACTGTCGTACTCTCCAGAATTCCCCCTCACTTTTCTGTGGTCCCAAGTGGGTCCGGTGAAAATCAACCCCTCGATCTAATACCCAGGGTACTTCCTGGACCAGCCCCCTCCCAGGTCTCCAGCTGCCCTTCTTGCCGCTCACTCCGTCCCAACCCTCCACCTCGGCAAGTCAAATCACTTCACGCTTCCCGTCAGGCACTGTGACGCGTGACTGGGCGGCCTCGTTCATCAGCTCAGACTGCTGCCACCGCCTGGACCGTCTGTCCCAACTATGACCGCGCACACGTGCTCATCTTTGGGGGCTTTGTTTCTCTCTGCGTTCCTCTGTGACCCTCCGAGGTAGAATAGCCACTGCCTTCTCCGTATCAGTGAACTAGCCACGGGCTTCAGTTATTTATACACGGACACATACTTAGATCCATAATTCTCCCCCTGCTGGAAAACAAGCATTCGGAAATCAGGAACGTTATCCTACTGGTCATCCTGTTATCAGTGGCTAACGGAGCCTCTTCTATGTTGCAGCCTCTAAGTCAATGTTTGGTGAATGAGTAAGCCGATCGATGAAGAAAGACAAATAATAAAATAGAGTCTTTACAAGTTTCAAGATGTCATATTTAATCCTTCAACTGATGAATGGATAACTCTACAATGGAATATTACCTAACTATGAAAAGGAATTTAATTCTTAAAACAAGCTGCAACATGGATGAACCTGGAAAACTTAGGCTGAGTAAAAGACACCAGTCACAAAGGCCACATACTGAATGATTCCATTCCTGTGAAATGTTCGCAATGAGCAAATCTATAGAGACAGGAAGCAGGCTGGCTGCTTAGGGCCCCGGAAGGGGTCCACGGGGAGTATGTTGGGTGGTAAAGGCTAGAGGGTAGGGGGCTTCCTTATGGGGTAATAAATCATTTTAAAATGATTGCGCTGATGGATGTACAACTATGTGAAAATGCTAAAAGTCGCCGAACTGGCTTTAAACGGGAGAGCGGTATGGTACATAAGTTCTATCTCAGTAAAGCTGTAACCAAAAGAGAAGACGTCATTTAGAACCAAATATGACTCATCAGTGAGAAAGACAGGATCAGAGAGGCACTGGGAGACAGACGCAAAGGGTGGTGAACAGTCGTCCCGGTGGACAGGGCGCAACAGGGAAGGGAACGAGGGTTAACGAATGCTAAGCCCTCAACTACGTGGCGTTTACTCTGCTAGGCACCTCACCTGCATTTTCTCCTTTATTCCTAAGAGTTGGAGATCTTTATTCCTATTCGGAGATGAGAAAACAGGGGTGAAGACCATCCCAGCCATGTGCCCAGGGGCTCGCAGTTAACAGGGGATGGAAGCAAAGATCTGCACTCAAGCCGACCTTCTCCAGAATCCACACCGTCGACCACGCTGCTCTGCTCGTAGGCTCGTGGGTATGTTGGAGTTCTTCGTTGTCATTTTTTGCAGGGGCGGATAACTTTTTAAACGCCTGAGTCGAAGGAGTTATTTATTTTCTTTAACAATGAAACTACTTAAATCCACGAATTACCTCTGCGTAATCTTTCAGCGAACGCTGGCCATACGTCGTTTGTCCTGACCTCGTTTTTTTATTGTCTAAAGAATCTGGTTTTCTCCATTTGGTTTCCCTCTTGCTGGTTTTTCGTTATCAAATGGGAGGCTGGCTTCTTGAGACTTCTGTTACCTTATTCCCAGAGAAGGCGGCCTGCACAGTTTCTGCACTGAGGGATTGAATATGTTTTCTTTGTGATCTAAGTGCATTATCGAGTTTTGGAAAAACCCCAGGGACTCTAGAAAGGAAAGTTCCTTCCCTCTTTACACAGGAGGTGTCTAATGCTCCCCTTGACACGGTAAATATATTTTATTGCTTAAAGACTTCCAAAAAAGAAGATTCCAATTTCTTCTTAGATTGTTTTAAAAATAGCACTGGCCCCCTCAGCAATACATTCTTAATGCGAGCAACACACTTAGAAGTTAAAAGGGGAAGAACATGGCTGAGTAATTCAAAAGACCAGGAAGAAGCCGGCCATTTGTAATCGGATATTTCGATATTTTCAAGGCTTTTTACTTCAGCGCGATGAATGGCCAGAAAAAGATAGAAACCTTCTCGTCAAAGACTTGGCTTCCTCTGCTTTTGCATAATCAAGTTGACATTTGAATTTTGGCAAAGGATCGCAGGCACTTTGCTTTATTTATTACCTGAGATTAGATAAAAACATCACCGTTATCAAACCATACCAGGCTTTTTCCTAAAATAAGGCGCCATTTTTCAAGCAAGGATCACTTTGTCCCGACATGAAAGTCTCCAGTACAGGATTTCCGAGTATATCATACATAGAAACCGCTCTCCTTCTCCCCTCCTCCCTCCTCCTCTCTCTTCCCTGCCTGCTACACACCCCTCCCCTTAAAATAACCCACCTCCACCAATCCTTCTCTCCACCAACTGCTACATTTATAACATGGCACCAACCTAAAAAAGAACAAGGAAGTACCAAAAAAAAAAAAAAAAGGATCGAAGTTGTGCCAGCAAAGAGCAGAAGGGTTCTCAGGCACCAGAGCTGTCATTCTGCATACTGTATGGTCACTACTAAGAGCAGATAGCTGCTCTGTAATGCCGTGCTTGCTTTTAGTCAGGCAGGGCAGACTTGTCTAAGTCTGAGAGGAATCGAAATGCAGCCAGAGAAGGGGGTCCAGGTCATTAAGTCCTCACCAATCCCTCCGGTGATCTTTACGCTCTCAAAGGCATCCCGTTGGAAGCAAGAATCTGTCCAGAACCATCCGAAGAATAAGGAGTAGAGGCTTAAACGGTAGTCTCTGATGCCTACCCACCCAGTTTCTCACGAAAGGCCACAACCCAAAGAGATGGAAGCCCAGCTCACCCTCCAAAACCAAGCCAAATGGTCAAACTACAGCCCAGGTGTAGATGCGACCTCCCCACTCCCTCCCCACCTGTAAGGCTGGTCTGACAACACCTACCCAGGACTGGCTTCGCGGTACCCCTGGCTCTGCTCATGAAACAAAGACAGCCAGCCGGGAAGGTTGGCAGGATGCTTCGGCCGACCTCCACCAAACACCCTTAGTCTTCACAAAACGGAACGCTGGGGTGCCAAGAAATGAACTTCGGTGCACCCCAACTCCCTCCCCGCCACATCTCAGCATCTTTCTTCCTGCACTCTGACGTTCAGCTCAATGGACTCAAAAAGAGCCAAATGAATATGAAATGTGGGGAGCGAGAGGGAGGGTCAGGTGACACATTTCTGAGGCAGCCTGCACAGGGACATACGTTTCCAGGTTCTGGAACCTGACTACTGGGGCGAATCCTCGCATTATCACCTACTAGGTTGTGCAACGACAAGCCAATACCCTAACCCCTCGCGGCCTCATTCTCCTTCGCGAACTGGAAATATTACGGTGCCGACCTCTTTACTAAACCCTTGTGAAGTACTCAGAACAGCGGCAGGCAGAGCACTCAGGATTCAAGCGCGTGACAGAGAGTGTCTCTTATTGTCTCATCTGATCATCGCAAATATGCTTTGAGCCCCATTGTACGGATGAACAAACAGAGGCTCAGTGAAGCTAAGTAGCCCAAGCGAATGGAGCTAGTTGGACGGAGCTGGAACTTGAGTGAAGATCTGACGTCAACGCAGGGGCACTTCATCAACACGAGAGATCTCTCTGAGAGACGTGGTCTCCACGGGTAAAGGACGACACACGGGGACCCGGAAAACGCCACCCTGGGCAGCAATATATGGTGATGACGGTTGTTTTTCAAGTGTCCTGTTGGTTTAACATAGGGGAAACAAGATGTCACCATGTCAAAGCAGTAGCGTTATCAGGTGAAAGGTTGCTAGCACCTAAGACCTCCATTCGGAGCATCAAACATCATACTTACTTATGCGGCTTCAGAAGGAAGCCGACCACCCGTCACCCAAGGGGACACAAAGCGCAGCCTAGAAGGATCCATATGCCCCGTCTGTTGGCAAGGACTACATCTGGATAGACCAGGCTTTGAAAGAAAGGGTAAAACCTGACAAAGAGGTCTATAAAAATATTTCAGAGCTACATCCCAGCATCCCAGGGGAAGAGCACGCCTCAAGAGAATTCAAGGACATGTGGGCTTCATGAAATAGGAGCAAAAATCTATAGAGCAAGAGAGCAGTCTGTGAGAAAAGGAAAACAGGAGGAGATGAAGAGGGCTATGAATAACACGAGAATTGGAAGAAATCAAGACGCTTTTAAAAATCCACAAGGAGGGGAGGCAAGACAGACCCTACAGAAGAGTCAGTGTTAAGAATACACGGCAGGGGCACCTGGGCGGCTCTGTCGGTTTAGCCTTCAACTCTTGATCTCGGCTCAGGTCATGACCTCTCAGTTCATGGGACTGAACCCCATGTTGGGCTCCGCGCGAACAGTGCAGAGCCTGTTTGGGCTCCTCTCTCTCCCTCTCTCTCTGCCCCTCCTCTGCTTACACTCTCTCAAAATAAATAAATAAACATTAAAAAAGGAAAAGAAAAAAAAATACACTTGACAAGTTCTCCAAGAATGTAGAGGCAAAGGATAAAGCAATAAAAATAATGAGAAAGACACATATCAAAAGTTAATTTAAAAACTCCAATATAAAGATAATTGATTTTTTGGAAGAACAGAACAGAGCAAAAAACAACAAACTAATGAAAAAAAGCAAACATTTTTTTCTTGACTGTTAGGAAAATCATATTCTATGAAAAGAGATCCTCACATGGACATATGCTGGCAAAATGTTAAAATATTGGAAAAATTAAAACCATTCAAAGATAAGAGGAAAAAAAAATACTGAGAAAAGAACAAAAATCCAACTGACCCTGGCTTCTCAGCAATAAAATGTTCTAGAAAAGACGGGAACACGATCTACACAGTTGAGAGGAAGGTTTAGAGGCTGAAGTCATGGTTCAAGATTTTGAAAACATACCTGTTTATCTGACATCTGTGAAAATAACATCGTTGGCTATTCCTGCTTTGGAAATATATACCACCAATTACTATGCTTTGAAGAAAAGCTTTAAAGGGTGCCTGGGGGGCTCAGTCAGTTAAGTGTCTGACTTCGTCTCAGGTCATGATCTCACAGTTCATGGGTTCGAGCCCCATGTCAGGCTCTGTGCTGACAGCTCAGAGCCTGGAGCCTGCTTTGGATGCTGTCTCCCTTTCTCTCTGCCCCTCTCCCACTCGTGCTTGCTTGCTCTCTCTCTCTCTCAAAAATAATTCTTAAAAAACATTGAAAATTTTTTTAATAATATAAATAAATGAATGAATAAAGCTTTAAATTTATGACTTAAATGTAGATTGCTTTAGGTAGTAGGGATATTTTAATAATATGTGTTCTTCCAATCCATGAGCATGGAATGTTTTTCCATTTCTTGTGTCCTTTTCGATTTCTTTCATTAAGTGTTCTACGGTTTTCTGAGTATAGATCTTTTATCTCTTGGGTTAGGTTTATTCCTAGGTAGTTTATTGGTTTTGGTACAATTGTAAATAGGACTGATTCCTTGATTTCTCTTTCTGCTGCTTCGTTATTCGTGTATAGAAATTACAGACTTCTGTACGCTGATTTTATATCCTGTGACTTGGCTGAATTTGTGTATCGGTTCTAGCCATCTTTCGGTGGAATCTTTTGGGTTTTCTACATAGAGTATCATGTCATCTGCAAACAGTGAAAGTTTGACTTCTTCCCTTGCCGGTTCGGATGCCTTTGATTTTTTTTGTTTGTTTGTTTTCTGATTGCTGAGGCGAGGACTTCCAGTACTTTGTTAAAAAACAAAATCGTTCCTGAACTTGGAGGAAAAGCTCTCAGTTTTTCCCCCCGCGCAGGATGATATCAGCCGTGAGTCTTCCATATATGGTCTTATGATGTTGAGGGATGACGCTGAGGGTTGCTGGAGGGGAGACGGGTGGGAGATGGGCCAGATGGGTGATCGGTATTGAGGAGGGCACTTGGGTTGAGCACTGGGTGTTAGACGTAGGTGATAAATCGCTAAATTCTGCTGAAACCAATATGACACTATACGCTAACTAACTTGAATTTAAGTAAAAATTTGAAAAACAAACGGTCAAAAACTCCCAATGATCAGCAATGAAATCAATAAAACATTAGCTAAATACATTTTAATCTTAAATAATAAAAATAAATAAGTAAATTTATGCGAACACTGAGTAGATCACGCTATAATAGAATCGTGCATTTCCTCTTAATTATTTTGCCCCCAAACTCTAGCATTCAGGTAGGTTAAGGATTGTGGGGATGTTTTGGGGGGCCCTGGGCCAGGTTATCCTGTGATACTTCCCTAAAGGGCTTCCCTTCTCTGCTCGGTTTTGGGACCAGGATCACATCCTGAACCCTACGGCCCACATCAAGTTTTATAAACGCTTTGAATAACAGCAGGTGCTTTGTCCCACTGTAATCAGCAAAGACTAAATTATTTATGCTGCTGCCTACCGTGTAAGAATTAACACAAAGAGCTTTATTTCTCCTCCCCCAAAACAGGACTACATAACCATTTTAAAAGGTATCTCCATTGCCAAGCAATCCGAAGTCGGGTTTTCTGCTTCCTTATTAATTTATAACATTTTTTATAAATGCAGACGCAATTCATGGGCAAGGCCGAAGATACAGAAAAGCACCAAGGGGGAAATAAGCACCCATAACCCAGTACCCAAAGAGAAACACTGCTAAATTTCAGCGTTCAGGCAGCATAGTATTCATTTTCTTATTGATGGTATTTAAATGTGGTTTATAGCTTCCCTTATTCACAAAATAGCCTATGGTTTTTAAAATTCCTGCATCAAAAAATATTATCTGGAATGGCTGAACCTACATCATTCCATCCCGTGAAAAACTGATTTATGGTTGACTCAATCCCCGATCACTGGACATCTATTTTGGACATAAGAATTATACTATACGTTATACATTCCATTATGCTACGAAATAACTAAAAGCGTAGGTTCAGAAGAAAATTTTCCTGAGATAAATTCCTGTTCTACCATTCATTAGCCATGAGATTTCGGCAAAGTAATTAAACAATCCGTACCTGTTTCCTCCCGAGCAGAGCAGGGATTATAACGGCGTTATCGATTAAATGAAAGAACACATGTAAAGGCTTTAGAACAGTGCCAGCCACAGGGTAAACAGTATCTATTTAGGTTGTTCTTTGTCCAATTCTTTTTTTTTTTTTAAGAGAGAGAGGTAGAGAGCACGAGTGGGGGGCGGGGGTAGAGAGAGAGGGAGACACAGAATCCAAAGCAGGCTCCAGGCTCTGAGCTGTCAGCACAGAGCCTGATGCGGGGCTCGAACTCATGAACCATGAGATCATGACCCGAGCCAAAGTCGGACGCTGAACCCACTGAGCCACGAAGGCGCCCCTCTTTGTCCAAGAATTTGCTACAGTGGGAAATGAGCTTCTCCGTGTAATTTTTTTAATGTAGATGATTATTTTTTTTTAATTTTTTTTTAATGTTTTTATTTATTTCTGAGAGACATAGAGACAGAGTGTGAGCAGGGGAAGGGCAGAGAGAGAGGGAGATACAGAATGTGAAGCAGGCTCCAGGCTCGGAGCCATCAGCACAGAGCCGGACGCGGGGCTCAAAGTCACAGACCGTGAGACCATGACCTGAGCTGAAGTCAGCCACTCAACCAACTGAGCCTCCCAGGAGCCCCAAGATGATTATTTTTTAAGATGGAATTCTTAGAAATGGAGTTGCTGGGTCCAGAACCAACTCACAGTTTTAAACTTGTGTACATATTGTCTAGTTTCACACCGAAAAGTTGTACAATTTTATCCCACCAACAAAGAATGAAAACAGAATGAAAATGGCTATTTTCACAAAACAGCCTTGCCAATACTGGATAGCTACATTTTCTTCCCCACAGCTTTGCTAAGATAATGGATGAAGCTGACGTTTTGTTGCCTTATTTTGCATTTCTATTACCAATAAAGCTGTCCATTTTCTCTGAAGACTTACTGGTGATTTTGACTTTTTTTTCTTTTCTGCAAACCTGTTCATGCTCTCTGCCCAGTGTTTGTTAGTATTTTTCTGCTGATTGCCAAAAAGACTTCATGTATTAGCAATAAACATTTCTATTATGTGTTGGAAATGTTTTACTTCGGTTTGTCATTCGTATTAGTTATTACAACAGATTGGTTCCTAATTTTTCACATGAAAAGATGCTCAATGTCACTCATCATCAGGGAATACAAATCAAAACTACAATGAGGTATCACCTCACGCCACTCAGAGTGGCTAACCCTAACACAGGAAACCACAGGGGTTGGCGAGGATGGAGCGCAAGGAGAACCTTTTTGGACTGTTGGTGGGAATGCAAACTGGTGTGGCCACTCTGGAAAACAGCATGGAAGTTCCTCAAAAAATTAAAATTAGAACTACTTTGCAACCTACTTGCACAAAGGATACTAATACTAATTCAACAGCATTTATGCACCCTGATGTTTATAGCAGCATTCTCAGCAATAGCCAAAGTATGGAAAGAGCCCAAATGTCCATCGAGTGATGAATGGATGAAGTTGTGGTAGATATATACAACGGATCATTACTCAGCGATAAAAAAATAGAATGAGATCCTGGCACTTGCCACGATGTGGAGAGAGCTACAGAGTATTACGCTAAATGAAACCAGTCGATCAGAGAAAGACAAATACCGTATGCCTGCACTCAGAGGGGGAATGTAAGAAATAAAACAAATGAGCAAAGAGAAAAAAAGAGAGGGAGACAAGCCAAGAAACAGACTTTTAACTACAGGGAACAAACTGGGGGTCACCGGGGAGGAGATGGGTGAAAGGTTGGGTTAAATGGGCGATGGCATTAAGGAGGGCACCTGTTGTGAAGAGCCCTGGGCGTTGTATGTAAGTGATGAATCACTGAATTCTACACCAGGAACTAATATTACACTGCATGTTAACTACACTGTTTAAATGAAATAAAAACTTAGAAAGGAAAAAAAAACAAAGAAAAATATTTTTTAAAAAGACGTTCATAATTTTTTTACTAACCAAATTTTTCCTACATAATTTATGACTTTGGGATAATATTGGAAAAGCAGCCTCAAACCCAAGTTTATCCACTGCTCACCGACACGCCATGTCTGACAGTTCTTCGTGATTTCATATTTTATATTTAACTCTTTAATCCAAATCCAATTTCTTTTACGCTTTAGCGGAAGTAAAGAAATGAACAATTTTCTTCCCAAACATTAACCCGTTTTCCCAATCCTATTTACTGAAACCTTTTCTCGCTGACTTCAGGCCCTTGGGTGTATCACACACTCAACTACACCACCGGCTTCTCTTTCATTTTATTGCTCTCTCTATTCCAAAACTAGCACCACTTTTCACTAATGTGATTTTCAAGTGAATTCTCCTGAAAGTCGGCCAGCGACACAAGGGTTTATGGATAACAAAAAAAAAAAAAAAAAAAAAAAGATTTTAAAATATAACGGAAATAATAAAAAATAATAAAGTAAATTCTAATATACGGAAGAGCGAGCACCCAGTCATCGTTTCGGTTTTGTTTGGTTTTTTAATGACCTGACTGGCTCTTCCAGTAATACGCGTCTCATGACCTTGAGAATGATTCTGTCACGTGCCCCACAAAGTCTGGTGGGAACGTCGTTGTTGTTGAAACACAGCAGCTGTTTCTCTGTTTGTTCCGAACTCTTCTTCGGAAATAGAAATTTATCCGTGTGTGGGGGTCTTTGCTGTCCGCCCGCCGTGTTCACAACCTTGCAACTTGGCTTCAGGCCGTTATGCTCCGTGGTCCGCGGGTTTTTCTCAGACCCATCTTTCTCGTCGCTCAACAACTCCCTGTAATACTTCTGCAATCATTCCTAAGACGGCGTACCAGCTTTGCCTCCAAATGCTCGCTTCCTTATACTCCCTTCGAAATTGTGCCAGATTCATTTTCGTCTTGGTCTGTCGCCCGATCAGAGAAGCTTCTCTTTCTTATACTATGTCTCTTGTTTCAGGGGCTACGGTTGCTTCGGTTTCCTTCTGACTAAAACAGCTGCTGACTAAAATGTGTTTTTGAACAAAAATCTGGTTTTAAATATGCCTCTTCTTTCCTTCTTGCAGGTGGTGGTCTCCACTCATGTTGCAGATTTTTCCTTGTGTGTGTGCCACATGGAAGGCTTTCTTATACCCGCTTCTTCCGTCTTCACTGGGAACGGACTTGTGCCTTCATGGTATTTTTCTCACCTGGCCGCTCGGAAGCTGGGAACCATGGGGAACGACCAAAGTTGCTATATATTTATAAGAAATAGAGACGAGTAAGCTACCCAAATGCAGACATGATTTATCATTAAGCCCCCCGTTTTCTATCAATGTCTCTTGAAAAGCTGTTGAAACAGTTGTGTATCGTCTTAATCCAACATCTATATATATGTTAAAATCTCAAATATTAAAGATGAGACAGAAAGGACGAGACTCGACGGAGCCACTCAAAGTGGTAGTGTGATGTGAATTTTGTGCCCTGCCCGGCAAGGACCTACCTCATCTGGTCCTTCTCGAGTTTCCTTTCCTCCAGTCTAACTGGGCTCCCGCCACCCCGGCCTGCAGTCTCTCGGTCAAGTGCAAACGCACTCCCACCTGTGAGTTCGGAGTCGAAAGGAACGCTCTGCCCTTGGATATTCCTCACGGGAGACAACGGCTTATTCTTCAGGTCTCCCTTCACACGTCCCTCCCCTGACCGTCCCTCCCCTGACCGTCCTCACCGCCCCTCCTGGGTCAGTCCTATGTTTGCCACAGCCTGTTTTATTTTCTCGATCGCATTTGCCGGCACCTAAACCCCTCTTATTAATTTATCTTATGTCTCCCCCTGTCAAGAATATAAACCTGTAAGAGCAGGGACCTTCTCTGCCTTTGTCATCGCTGTAACTCCAGAATCTAGGACAGTATTGTGTCGACAGCAGACACACGAGAAAGGTTTGCTGAGTGAATGACGGCCGTGTAGGATAGGCAGCCTTCAGGATGATTTTCTTTTTCTCTTCTTATTTTTCTTTATTTTTCATATTTTATAATGAATGTATATTACTTTGCTAGTTTAAAAAAAAATATTCTGAGGGGTACCTGGGTGGCTCAGTCGGCTGACCGTCTGACTCTTGATTTCGGCTCAGGTCACAATCCCAGAGTCCTGGGATGGAGCCCCACACGGGGCTCCGCACTGAGCATGGAGCCTGCTTTGCTGGGGTCCTTGTTCTGGCGAATCTAGGGGTCCACGAAGGATGGACGGTCAGGCGAAAGGAAGAGAGAGAGCCATGAGAGAGATGGAGTCTGATGACCAAGCAGGCAGCCCTGGCAATTCTGGCATCTCCGCCCTGCTGGTCACAGTGTCTTTATTTTTAAAGGTAGTGAGTGACATTACATCAATGAGTGACATTCCATAGTTTGATCTCGTTAACAATAATCATTTTTACCAGCAAGGCGGCAACTTCCTTAATCCTGTATGTTGGTTTCAGGTTAATTGACATATAAATTTAGGGTCGGGGAAGAGAACAGGGTGTTTCCTTAAGGCCTTAATGTTAATTATCTGTAAACAGGAGAAATCAGGGTTGCTTTGGGGGCTATGCTTCCAACTACAATGGGGAAGGTGCAACCCATTCCCAAGATGCAACTTTAAGGTTACTTCTGGCCAGGCTACTCTCATTCAGATGTAATCCATCAAAGCATCCTGCTCCAGGTCCTTCCCTTTTATCTAAATGCCAAAAACAAAAGAACATTACTTCCTTTGGGGCCAAGGAGAGCAGCTCAAGAAATCCAAGCCTGAAAAATTATTTAGAAGGAGGTAAGACTAGGCACCATCTTGGCCGGCGGGAATTTTGCTTCAGCCTTTTCCATACAGAGAGGGGTCTCAACCTGTGAGCCCAGAATGGCTCCCAACACTGCTTAAGATTGTCTCTCTGGGGGCGCCTGGGTGGCTCAGTTGGTTAAGCGGCTGACTTCAGCTCAGGTTATGATCTCACGGTCTGTGAGTTCGAGACCCGCGTCGGGCTCTGTGCTGACGGCTCGGAGCCTGGAGCCTGCTTCCGATTCTGTGTCTCCCTCTCTCTCTGCCCCTCCCCTGCTCACGCTCTGTCTCTATATCTCTCAAAAAATAAATAAATGTTAAAAAAAAAAAAAAAAAGATTGTCTCTCTGTCTCTCTGCCCCTTCCCTGCATGTGCGCTCTCTAAACTAAAATTTGTAAAAAAGGAGAAAATCCTTTTAAGATATATATATGTGTGAGTGTGTATTTTGAAACAGAAATGTCTATCCAATTTTATATGTAAAGTTGGTTTCTAAAGTTTTAGCAGCAAATCCTTTTCTCGGAATCTTTGTGAATTCTTCCAACATATAAAAGAGAGAAAAGCAGTAGTTGATTATTACCAATGTATTTTGAGGCTCAGATTATAACACCTGCTTCTTATAAAACCCAACGAATGTAACAATGAAGCTCTTTAATGAAAACTTAATTTTTATTTTATATTTTATTTTCTTGAAAACTTAAATTTTAAGTTGAGAGGTGTGGATGAAAGTTTCTGTTTAATAACAGCCTCAGTGACATCCGCTTGTTTTAATTTAGCTCTTCGGTACGGAGAAAAATCCTGATTCATGTAAGTACTGGCTAATTACCTGTCCTTGTGATATTCTTAAACAGGGATTATAAGAGGAAAGTTATTCTTAAATTCTATACAATCGCGAATCCACCAAGCCACATAAATTCTCACACTTGTAGTTTCTAATAAATTTGATTTATAATGCGTTTGACCGTGTGTTATTTTCATTGCAGTTCTAAGTAGACTGGAATATATTCAAACGCTAAATGTGGATAAAACACTTAAACAATCACCGAAGCACATCCGGGGACGAGATTTTGGAGACCACGGGGATGTATCTGCTATTGGCAATTTTGTAAAAGTTAACACCGGAAGCGAAAAGAGTTGGGGGAAAAAAAAAAGCACCAATATGTTCACAGTAACAGTGGTTCTATCTCAGCGGTAAAATACATGGGGAATTTTTTGATGTATGTGGACTAATCCACAACGGGAAAAAAAGTATTCTTCAAGAAGCCCAGGTGAATGAATCCCACAAACGGAATGTCGAACTAAAGAAGCCAGACACAATAGACCCCGTGGTTTGTTTTACACGAAATGCAAAAAGAGAAGGGCGTAGGCAGGGTGGGAAGGGAGGGCAGCGGCTGGGAGGTGGGAGACATCGCCAGCCTGGGCTCTGAAACCATCCCGTTCTGCTCCTCTTTCCCTCCCCTCCCCTCCTTCCCCCTCTCTCCATGGCTGCGGTCTTCAGTATATTCCCTGATGTGTGTATATCCGGTTACCATAACAGGCAACTCGAGAACATGACCATGATCCCAAAAAGAAACCCCGAGCCCTTCCACGCTCATCCTCCCCAACGACCACCCATCTGCGCTCTGTCCTTACAGATTTCTCCGTTCGAGATATCGCACATGAAAGGAATTCTCTGTGTCTGGAGTCTCTCCTTTAGCATAATGTTTTCTTGAACTAGAGGCTGGTCACCCCGCTTGGCAAAAGTCATCTGGGCTCCGCGGTGTGCGTTGTGCCCTTTTCTGCATGTCTGGGATACTTAACAACAAGAACCCAAAACTTCCAGGCAATGAAAATGTAAAACGCAGTCCAAAG
Organism: Paguma larvata; assembly: GCA_030068075.1. Taxonomy (NCBI): domain Eukaryota; kingdom Metazoa; phylum Chordata; class Mammalia; order Carnivora; family Viverridae; genus Paguma; species Paguma larvata. The sequence continues at coordinate 42,518 of JAINVK010001137.1, read as the reverse complement.
AAGGTGTTCCAGCAACGTCCGCCTGAGGCTTCTATTTCTGAGGACGCTCTCTCCCCGCCAGGCTCCGCATCTGCCTTGGAGGGGCCCGTCCCAGTCCACTTACCACGCTCTCCCCGTGTCCCACTGAAAAGGACAATCAGAGGTACAGAAGTTTGCTCATCCTCACCCCCTCTGCCTTCTTCCCCTTTCGGTCCCCCCATCCAAACCTCCTGGCGTGATGACAGGGGTTTTCTTAGAAGGCTTGCGGTGTATGCCGACGGGTCCGTTTTTCCTGGCCTCCCCCGCCCCCACCCTGATTAGACTTCTTTTGTGTGGATTCCATCCCCTGGGAGTCTTGCTACATGTGGAGAATAAATTATTTTGTGTTAAGATATTTTGAGCTGTCAGGGTAATCATTCCAAAACGAAAATTTAATTGTTATGCCTCTAATTAAATCTTTCCAAAGGCTCTCCATTGCCAACAAAATTAACCCGGGCTCCCCGTAGCCAAACCCTCGAGGCTGTCCCTGACTTGTCCCTCCCCACCTCTCCAGACCTCGAGCCTTTGCCCGGCTCTTCCTGCCCTATCCGTGATCCAGACACTGGAAGCCGTGCTCCCCAAGTCCCTGCCCCAGACAAGGGGAGCCTGGTACAGTTCCCCCAAATTCGTGGGCTGTTTTCCATACCTTTGCTTTTGTGAAGCTGTTCCTTCTGCCTAAAATGCCTTTCCCTTCTGTTTTCTTCCCTGTCTACCTGGTGAACAAACATCTCCTAATCTTTTTTGTTTTTAAGTTTATTTATTAATTGGGGACACAGAGAAAGTGAGGGAGAGAGAGAATCCCACGCAGGCTCCCCATCGAGCACAGAGCCTAACTCGGAGCTTGATCTCACGAACCATGAGATCATGACCTGAGCTGAGGTCGAGAGTTGGGACGCTTAACCAACTGAGCCATCCCGGCGCCCCAACCTCTGCTAATCTTGCGGCTTGGCTGAAACACCTCCTCCTGCCTCTCTATAAGCAGTGCCTCCCAGCTTGTCATCGGCACCCTGCAGAGTTCCGTTTCTCCGACTTCACTGTCTATGAGAGACCATGTGGAATAGCAGGGCCCCTGTCCCCAGGCTTCGGGCAAGGTGTCCTAACCCCCTGAACCTCAGCACGCCCATCAGTAAAACGATGACCCAGATACAAACGACTCAACGGATCTTCTCAAGAACAAGACTAGAGAACACACCCAAAGCATGAAAACCAGTGCCGGGCGCATCGCGAGTGTTCGACAAATGGTAGCTATTATTATAAAACTTGACCCGGCGCGCTCGTTCACGTTTCTGTCCCGTGCTTCTAAAACGTGAGCCCCCTGAGCACCGTCAAGTTCGTCTGCGTCGCCCGCCGGTGACACGCTGGCCCGCACGGGGGTCGGGCCTGCGTTTGAATCCACACTCCGCCGCCCGTGAGCTGGGCCAGTTTCCGCATCTCTAAAATGGAAATGCTGGAGTGCGGGGAAGAAGATTAAAGAAGAGGGGGTGCCTGGGGGGGCTCAGTAGATCGAGCTTCCGACTTCGGCTCAGGTCACGATCTCGCTCATGGGTCCGAGCCCCGCATCGGGCTCTGTGCCGACGGCTCAGAGCCTGGAGCCTGCTCCCGATTCTGTGTCTCCCTCTCTCTCTCTCAAAAATAAATAAACATTAAAAAAAAACAAACCTTTTTTTTAATAGGGAGCACTGGCGCATCTTCTGGTCCACATTAAAGGCACAATGAATTGCTTTATAGATAATTTAAGACCTGACTCATAACAGATGCTTGACAAAGAACCTTTTTTAGGGTTTCCGGACATGCGACTGTTTCATACTTCAGAACATTTTGTTGGGTCTTAAATACCACCCAGGGGCTGAGCCCATCCCATTTGGAAGTGAGGGGGGGGAGGCCTCAGGGCCAGGATTGAGGAGAGCCCCGTCGCCCCCCGCAGCTGCCCCAAAACTTCAGTCGTAAGATGCGAAAGGCCTAACGTAAAATAAACATACTTGTCAAGAGGGTGGCATATTGACCTGTAGGGAGTTCCAGAGCAAAACGCCTTAACGCAAAACCACTGGCGGACCACCGCTGGCACAGAGCGAACCCTGGAGGGGGATTTCTGGCGGGGGAGCCAAACGAGACAGAAGGAACCACCGAGAAAGCCCCACCCTCAGGGCCCTCCTGGCTGCCGGACTCTCATTTCCCTCCAGCATGTGAGGGGATGAGGAGCTTCTGATCCGAATGAAAATCAGAAGATGGGGCTATTTTGGCAAGAATCTTTCTAGTGCTAGGACACGTTCTACCACGCCTCGTTACGATAATTGTCCATGCAGCGCCTGTCCTCATTAAAAAATAAACGAAAATCTGTTAGCACCTCCTCCTTGTTCTCAAAACTCCTAGCAAGCTGCCCAGGATGGTCACTCTCACCTCTGGGTCGGAAGAGGCCCAGGGGCCATCCTTGCAGACCAAGGAGCTTTCTGGATCCTTTGCTTTGCGTCTTAACCTGGGTTCCCTAAACCACAAGGCCAGAGGCAAAAGCTTATGCGCCAGAAAAGGCAGATCTCGAGAAGCACAAAGCAGATTAGAGTTTCCCCAGAGCTGAAATGGAAGGGGAAAAGGACCGCAAAGGGCCCGAGGGGTGTTTTGGGGTGACGGAAATATTCTAAACTTGATTTTGGTGGTTGTTGTGTGCTGCCGTAAATTCTATGGTATATAAATTATACTCCAGTAATGCTGTCTAAAAGAAAAGCAAGCCTAAGGGCTAACGTTTTATGGGGGGAACAGAATCCCAGAAAAGCAAGAGTGACAAGAAGGGGGACTCTGGCAGGGAAGAGGGTACAGCGACTCGGAGAGACCGCACGGCCACGTCCCCCCACCTGGCATCTCCGTGAGGGTGCTCTGCCCCAGAATGGTGTGTCTGGGCCGGGAGGGAGAAGGACGTACCCACCAGCTCCAGCACCCCCTGCACTACTGGGTTGCTCGTGAGCCCAGAGAGGGTTCAACAGCGTTGTGCACCTTAGGGTGACAGCAACCGAGGCAAGGCACTAGGAGGTAAGGGCCTTCTGGGGACACGCACTTGGCCAGCTGAGGGCCTGGGAGCAGCTGCCACAGGGCGCCTGTGGTCTGGGGCAGCAGGGACACGCAGGTGACTGCTGTGACCACCACATGAGAAACACCTCTGCCAGGGAGCCTGACCTCAGCCAGCGAGGCCCGAGTGCGTGGCTCTGCGTGGTGCAGAAGCTGAATCAAGGGGCGACTGGGTGGCTCAGTTGGTCGAGCGTCCGACTTCAGAAGCTCAGGTCATGATCTCATGGGTCCCTGCATTCGAGCCCCGCGTCAGGCTCTGTGCTGACAGCTAGGGGCCTGGAGCCTGCTTCGGATTCTGTGTCTCCCTCTCTCTCTGCCCCTCTCTCCCGTACTCCTTCTCTCTCTCTCTCTCTGTCTCTCAAAAATGAACAAACATAATAAAAAATAATGGGGCGGCTGGGTGGCTCAATCGGCTGAGCGACTGACTTCAGCTCAGCTCATGATCTCACCGTCCGTGGGTTTGAGCCCCACATTGGGCTCTGAGCAGAACCTGGAGCCTGCTTCAGATTCTGTGTTTCCCTCTCTCTCTGCCCCTCCCCCACTTGTGTTCTATCAAAAATAAATACTTAAAAATAAATTAAAAATTAAAAAATAATAATAAAAGAGAAAGAAGTTGAATCCTTTCCACTCGGCAATCCCTACCCTGCCAGACGACGTCACATTCACACGAGACTGGCCCAAACGGAAATGGCAAACTGCTCAGCACCTCTCCCAAACATTCAAGTCGGAGGAGGAAAAGGGCGGGGAAGCCCCGCGGTGAATCACTGTGGTCCCATAATACTTCAAAAGAACTAAAACCAAGACACGACTCCAAAAGTGGCTACTGCCCAGCTGGCCATGGTTACACCTCCAGGATCTCCCTCCGAGAAAGAACCCGCAGGTGCGGCAGCGCCTCCCGGATCCACCCCCCTCCCCAGGGCAGCCTCACCCCGCGGTGCTTGGACCTGGCCATTTCTACCCAACACGGGCCTCCTCGGTTGCAGTCTTGGCTATAAAATCGCCCACTGGTCTGGCCCAGACTTTATCGGGTCTCCATCATGGTCGGAGGCTCCCCTGGGCGGTCCTGCCTTTGACCGCTGATGTTTCCCAGCCTGGTAAGCCTAGCACAGCCCGTGCCAGCATCCGCTTCCGGGAAGACGCACCTGACACACTCGGTGACCTGAGAAGTTGCTGTGATGCCCCCTTTCCATGCACATCCCCACCCGCAGAGGTAAGGGTTCTTGTCCCGGAGTCTCATGAACTCCAAGGAGATGAAGCCCGCCGGTGTCCACAGTGGAAGGGGCTGGAGTCTCCTAGTGGAAGGCCAAATCTTCGGAGAAGGACTAGGAGTAGGCATCAGTTGCCTACAGCTGCGGTGACAGTGGCTGCAACCTTGGCGCGGTCAAACCACAGGAAAAAAACGCACCGTCTGACAGTTCTAGAGGTCACGAGTCTGAAATGGGCCTCCCTGAGCTAAGATCGCGGCGGCGTCAGAGCGGAGTTCCTCCTGGAGACTCCAGGGGCGAGTCTGTGTCCTTGACTGTCCCCGCTGCCAGAGGCGGTCTGTATTCCCTGGCGCCAGGAACCGATCTTCTGTCTTCGACGCCAACAACAGCGAATTGAGTCTTTCCCCTGCATCACGCCGACCCCGACTCTCCTGCCTCCTCCTTTCAGCTCTGAGTAGGCTCTATGGGGGGCACACCTAGATGATCCGGGGCGCTCTCCTTGTGCTGACGTCAGCTGCCCTGTAGCCTTCATTCCCTCTGCAATCCTAGTTCCCCTGCTACGATGCGTAACAGATTCACGGGTCCTGGGGATCAGGACGTGGGCATGTTCGGAGGGACCGGTATTCTACCTGTCATGGAGCAGGTGACAAATGCTCCAGGTGGAAGGTGCCTTGACCCTCAGGGGCGGAAAACGACCGGCGTGGTCCCCCAAGAAGCACGGGCTGAGTAGCTGTAACCTGCACGCCACCTTCTTTCCCTCACCTGCCTTCCTGCTCTTGAGGTCTGACGTGACCTGGGGCTGGGGCCATCCCCTCTCTGGTGGGCCCTGGGCACGAAGTTGGGCCAGGTGTGCGTCCGATTCCAGAATAAAGCCCGGGACAGTGTCGCTGAGTGTTTGCTCCCACGCTCTTCTCCAAAAGAGGCACCTTGCCCAGACTTTTTAAGCAACACGTGAACATGGTAAGAAGTGACGGAAAACAGCGAAAACACCAGAAAGGGCTCAGAGAGGTGGCAGGAAGTACCTTTTGGGGGGGGGGAATCTGCTTCTCCACAGATGAAGCTGCTCCCCCTACGGCCACGTCGGATGTGGCCCAAAGGAAAGGGGGTTCCAGGAGGTGGAGTGTGGCATAGCTGGCTTCCAAGGGCAGGAGAAAACCCCAGGGACGGGCAGGACCAAGGAGCCTCGGAGAGGCAGCAAGCCCGGGGCCGGGCATCCCGCCGCTCGTAGCACCGTGAACACCGGCCCCAGACACGATTCTAGAAAACACCGCCATAAAGCACTTGTCCAGGCCAAGAGCGCTCTCTCCCTGGCCCTGCCATCACTGCTTCTACAGCAACCAGTGCACTTCAAACAGCAAAATACAGAAAAAAGAAAAAAAAAATCAAATCTGAAGGCGCCAAGTCCTGCCAAATAAGTGAATTGGCCCAAGAGCCGCATAAAAGCTCAGAGGTCACGGTCAAGGAAAATCTGGGGGGAGAAGGTGAGATGTAACAGGTATCTTTGGGTCCGAACCAGCATGTCTGGAAGCCCCAGACAAGTGACTGGCACAGGGGTCTGTTGTGATTTACTGGTTGTCTGTTCCCTGGAGTGGGGAGCTGGGGGGGAGTCTCTACCCTGGCCATGTTGAAACAGCCTATTGGAGGAAGAACTTTCCAACATAATCGTCCTTCAAGGAAGCGGAAGAAGGCACTGGGAAGAATAGGGCCATCGTGGTAATTAAGTCCTTCTTAGGGACATTAGCAGATTTGACCCCAGGAAACCAGAGCTGCGAGGCGCCGTCTTCGTCTGCTCAGGCTGCTATAACGAAAACGCCCCAGACTGGGTGGCCTGAACAACAGACATTTCTTTCTCAAAATTCCGAAGGCTGGAAGTTCGAGATCAAGGCGTGACTCACCGCTGGGTTCTGGTGAGAACCCACTTCCTGGTTGGTAGGCGGCTGTCTCCTCCCCGTGTCCTCGCATGGTGGGGAGAGGAAGTTCTGGGGTCTCTTTCAGTTCTTTGAAGGGCACTAATCCCATCATGGGGGAACCTGCCTTCACGACCTCATCTAAACCCCATCACTCCCCGAAACCCCCACCTCTGAATACTATCACATTGGGGCTTGGGCTTCAACAAAGGAATTTTGGAGGGACACAAATATTTAGTCCAAAACGGGCATCACGCCCACCATGTGATTTTTGTCTGTAGGAGGTAGGGTGTGCCTCATTATCCATTCAGTGGTCCTTTGGCCAAATTCGCCTCATCTGTTCTGGTCTGCAGGTGAAAAGTCCTAGGGGATAGGGAGGCGCGGACTTGGCTGTTCCAAGACCAAATGGATACAGATGCCACCAGCAGCATGCAACTCAAACCGGAAACTGCCCCGGCGGGATTCCCCCATCCTGACTCTGAGTCCCGCGACACGCACGTCGATCGAATACGCATGCATGAAATAAGCTCTCAGACATTCCACTTCTTAATTACCTTCAGTCACCAAGGTCTGACTAGCCACACAGGACATGAAAACTTCCTCTCTCGTGGCAGCCACGCCGCCATCCATGATTGAGTCTAGTGCCCTTCATCAAAGACTCAACTGAACTTCAGAGTCAACATGGAGAGCGGAGATGCAACATGTAATACCGACTCCGATTTCCATTAAAATTCATGGAGGCACACACATGTGCAAACACACATGTATACAGACATGCGTGCATATAGCCATGTACACACACATGTGCCTATACATACATATGCACACACATGCGTGCCCACACATGCACACGTGTGCATATATACACAGGAATGCCCACATATGTGGATGAGTACACACATGGGCACATGTGCCTATATGCACCTATGCACTCCCCACATGCACATACACATGCACACATATGCATACATACACAGGCATGCACACATACACACACGTGCATACACACATATGCACCTATACACCCCCTACATATATATACATGCACACACATATGCATACCAACACATGCATGCACACACACATACACACGCACACACACATATATGCACCTATACACTCCCCCTCAAATACACGTACACACGCATATGTACCTGTACACCCCCCACACACACACCCAAGTACACACATATGCATACATACACATGTGCACACACACACACATGCACTTATGCACTCCCACGCACACATATACACATGCACACACACATATGCATACATATACATGCATGCACACCTATGCCTATACTCATACACACGCGCAGGTGGTAGAACAGGAGCACGTGCATAAGAGAGAACGTCCCATGTGAATGGGAGAAATCTCCATGGCTGAGTGGTCAATAGGTCAGTGGGAGAAACAAAACCCTGGGGCAGGCAAGAGCTACCTTCTGGCCAAAACTACATGCATCATGAATGCAGGAAAACACTTCAACTCTGCATAGGAAAAAAAGAATACAATCGTGCTAGTAATCAAAGTAAAACAAAAATACCGTATGATTTTAAACTACCCAATTGGCAACAACTTTAAGACTGTAAACACAATGTTGGTGCACTATGTGTAATAAAAATGGGAATTTGCATACATGGTCGGCGGCAGTAGTAACTGACATTTGGAGAAACAATTTGGCAATACTAATAAGACCCCGTAACGTTTACACAGACTGACCCAGTGTTTTTGCTGGTGCGAGTCTGGATTTAAAAAAAAAAAAAAATTACAAATACAGGCAAAGATTTCTCCTATAGTAGCTCATGAGAGTATGACTTCTGATCAGGAGAAAACAGGAATACGGCTCCGTGCCAAATAACCGAAGGCAAAGGCATTTCTCCATTAGCTGTATTTTCCGGGGGAGCACTCTCCGTTCAGACCCTCCATTAACCTGCGCCCGCCCCACCGGGCAGAATCTGACCCGAATCAGCTCCCTGCTCAGGGCTGCAGTGAGGCTAACCAAGACGGGGAGTTAATTTTCTGAATGTTAGATGAATTATGTAACCCGGAGCAAAACATCTAAGGGGAAAATGAATAGAGGAAGTAACATGAGGGCGTAGGGTACTGAACTGGCCAACAGATCGTATTCATTTAAGATTTTTACCCTTACGTTCTTCCCAAAGACTAAAAAGCCTTGCTATCCCTGTAAAACTAAACCCACAAAAAAAGGGAGGACAATTAAAAATAAAAATGGAGGGGAGGGGCCGCCTGGGTGGCTCAGTCGGATAAGCGTCCGACTTCAGCAAAGGTCATGATCTCACGGTTTGTGAGTTCAAACCTCACATTGGGCTTGCTGCTGACAGCTCAGAGCCTGGAGCCTGCTTCAGATTCTGTGTCTCCGTCTCTCTCTCTGCCCCTCCTCCGCGCATACTCTCTCTCTCAGAAACAAAAATAAACATTTTTTTAAAAACTTTTTAAGTAGTAGGAAAAGAATGCATTTTTAAAAATAAGAATAATACAATTTTTTAAAATAAAAAATAAAATAAAAATGAAAGTGAGGGAGGGGATAAAAGGAGCAGAGAAAGAGTTGCCACCAGACACTGGGGAGTGATTTAATTATTGCAGTCGGGGACCGAATTTAGCACTGCGATTCCTGACAGCTTCCGTAGAACAGGAAACACTTTGGGTAATAGAGTTCTTATTGTGTGATTAAAAAAAATGGAAAGAAAAAGAATAGTTCCATTGGAAAGAATCATTATTATCAAGTACTGAAATAAAACAGCGATTTTCATGCTTCCTTCGTATAGGGTTTTTTCATAAGCGAGACAGAACCTCGGTCGTGAGCGCTCACACCTCTACGCCTTGTCAGTGGCCCTGTGTCTCCCCTCCTAAACGGATGGGTCCTAGTCACCTCCCGTGCCTGTGCCGTCTCATCTATAAACGACGCCTCTCTCCCGGAAGCGCAGCGGAGGCGTGGATGGGGGGCGTGGTACTGACCCCCGTCAAGGAAAGTTGGTTCCAAGGTAAAATGGCATCTGGCTGTCACCTCCGAGACGGCGTCTCCAGACCTCCCACTAGATGCCAGTGAAGAACCAACGTAACCAAAGTCCTAACAAAGAGGAATGTCTATGACCTTCAGATCACAAGGACATAGGCTGGAAAGCACGGCTCACGGCACGTTGGTGGGCCACCATGACATGGACAGCCCCAGCGAAGGCCATCCCGCCGAACTGTCTCTAATGCCCCAGCCCAGCTCTGCCCAGGCCGCCACCGGAGAGAAACATCGGCGCCTACCCACCAAAGAGCCAGCGGGTCTTTCGGAACAATGATGCTTCGCCATCAAGGCACGCAATAGAACGACCGTGGAAGGATTTTCGTTCAGTTGGCTGCTTGTCTGGACAAGGCCATCATGCCGGTTCACCTGCCCCCTGCTTCATCAGAGACTCTGCATCGGAACCCGGGGCATGCGGCCCGGCCCTCGTATTAGGAACTGCTCCCCGGTTCCTGAGAACGCTGGGGCACTCTCCCTTAAGAACCTCGGCTCCATCACGAGGGATCCCACTTGGGAGGAGCCAGTGTGGGTTTCTCACTCGTGCCTCAGCACCTTCTGTCCACCAGGTGGTAAAGTCTGCCGCCCAGGGTGAGCTACGGTGCCCAGGAAAGCCACTGGCACCGGAACAGCGGCAGCAAGATGGAACGACAACGGCACGTCTCGGCTGTCATGTATTTGGTGGGCTGTCATCAGGCAGAGGGGAGGAGAGACGATCCCACTCTCAGGGGACAGCAGAGCTGACCTTGGTCTGAAACCATGGCTGGAGCCGAAACGCCCAAAACCTACCAGGAGAACTAAAGCGCAGAGGAGTCACTTCCGAAGCCCCGGAGGAGGTAAACGCAAAGGAAACAATACCTACACACCGAAAATGGGAAACGAGCCCACACGAAGAAACTGCTCCTTTGGCTCTCGAGGAGAGCAGAAGGTGATGGGTTTTTGGTAGATGTTATGGGGAGGGGGGGTAAGAAACAACTGGTTTCTCCCACTGCTGTGCAGCATGCTAGAAATAAAACCCAGAAGGAAGACTCCGTTCTGCCGCTTAACAAGAACAGGGTGGTCCCAGTGCCTTCCCCGAACTCGTCCTTTGTAGACTCTGGTGCCATGGGCACCGGGGTCGCGATCCAGGCCGCAGGGCAGGTGGGTGCTCCCTCCCACCGCTGCCTGTTTCCCTGCCGGCTACCTTTCCCCTACGTCCAATCACTGGGAGGGGGCTAGGAAATGACATCCCCAAAGGGCCACTACAAAAGAAGGGGGCGGGGAATTCTAGCTGTGTTTCTCCATCTTCCGAAGGAACAGACAGACAACGAAAGGGGTCATTTTCAGTTTCACGTGCCAAAGAGCAGCAGCCTGACAGGAAGGTCAGCCTCCCAAGGCCGATAATTCAGTGTGTATTCTATTTTAAAGCCAAGCCCTTGGTGCTACCTTGATGATTTTGTAGAATTTACCCTGAAAGGGCATGAAAATGTCACACCGTCTTGTGCCTTCCCCGCTGCCACGTGCTTTTTGCAAGAAAATCAAACCCGGCTGCTCTGAACTCTTAGCAAGCACCCACCACGTCTAAGGCATGCGATTTCAACCGAGCGTATTTTCTGCGAGGCTAAAGGGTACGGGGAAAGAAAGAGCAGTGGAAAACGGTTCATGAAGCCAGGACTCTTCTCTGAGCCACGATTTTCTCTCCTGCAAAATAAGGAAGACCCCACCTATCCCCTGGTGGTGTGACCTAATGGCAGAATGCACACAAGCACCGGAAACGGAGTCTGGCACATTCTTAGCGAAACTTTCCCTTCCCCTTTGGGTCTGTCTCCTTCCCGATAGAACTGCAAGGCAAGGTGGAGAAGAGAGAGCTACACTAGGTGAGCCCGCATCGACCCTCTACATAATGAGGACTCCCAGGGCGCCTGGGTGGCTCAGTCGGTTAGGCAACCGACTTCGGCTCAGGTCATGATCTCGCGGTTTGTGGGTTCGAGCCCCCCATCGGGCTCTGTGCTGACAGCTCGGAGCCTGGGGCCTGCTTCGGATTCTGTGTCTCCCTCTCTCTGACTCTCCCCCACTCATGCTCTGTCTCTCTCTCTCTCTAAAAAATAAATAAACATTAAAAAAAAATGAGGACTCCCGCCCAGACATGTTATCAAGAGTCAAACTCCACCACCCACGCGAGTCCCAGGTTTACACGCACAGGGTGAAAGCTATCATGGCCGACTACATCTTCCATGGAGAAAAGAGAGAGCACAGGAAGTCTCATATCGTTAGGAGGAAGAGACACAGAAGCACCAGAAACTGGAAGAGCATTTCCTACGAGACGCCCTGGGTGTCAAGCTGGAGGTCTCCGGCAGGCGGGACAAGGACTCTGCCCCGGGACCCACCCCCCACCCTCTCTGGAGGAGCTTTGCTCTCTATGGCCCCTGGTCTCTTTCGCGCTGAACTCCCTCCAATGTCAGATTTCAGGTTCATGGCAAACCAGAACAGTTCGCAAAAGGGTTTAGAATATTGAACCCCTGCAGTCGAGTGCCTTTCAACACAGCTATGCCTTCCCTGAGCTTCCTTTGAACTTGGGTCAAAACATCAGCATTGGGCCCATGTCAGTGAGGGTCTGTGGTCCCAATGGCCATTTATCTCATCTTAGTAGATTGGCCGAAGAGGCAACGTCCTGTTTCCAGGGAATAGAAAGGTTCCCCCCTCCCCCGCATTCTATGCTAAGTAACTAGTCCTGAGCTTAACATCAGATAATAATTACTTTAGCCGTCTGGCTTCCCCATTCCCTGGGTGGCTCAGTCAGTTAAGCATTCGACTTTGGCTCAGGTCATGATCTCGCAATTCACAAGTTCAAGTCCCGTTCGCGGCTCTGTGCAGACAGTGTGGAGCCTGCTTCAGATTCTCTCTCTCCTTCTCTCTCTGCCCCTCCCCACCTTGTGCATTCTCTCTCTCTCTCTCTCTCAAAAATAGATAAACTTTTTTTAAAAAAATCCAAAGTACAAAAAGAATTTTTATAACTCAACACCAAAAACACAAATAATCTGATTAAAAATGGGCAGAGAACCTCAGGAGATATTTTTCCCAAGAAGGGCACCATTCATGTGGAACAGAACGGGGAACAGGCGGGGAGGCAGGCTAGTGGGGAAGGGCGCCTGGAGGTGCTGGTGGTGTTGGGAGAGTGGGTGGATAAACCCTATGCAACTTAGCAATTGCCTGAAGACGAGGTCCAACAGAGAAGATCCAAAGAGGACAATAAGCCTGGCCCACGGGAGCACAGTGACATCATCCACGGCGGGGTTAATGAGAGCTGGTTGCAGCGGGAGGGGGACGGTGCCCAGAGGGGGTGGGGACATGGAGAAGCTCAGTGAGAGCATCAAGCAAGCAAAGTTTAAAGCTTGGGTCAAATAGGAGTGCAGTCGGCAGCGAGGATACCATTTTGGGACACCCTTGTACCAAGATGAAAGCCAAAAGCACCAGCATGGTAGAGTAGAGTGTACAGGAGACAGATAGTTTGAGTAACAGACACATTTAGGGGCTGGAAGAAGAAGAAGCAAACCAGAAGATAGAGGAGCCAGAGGAGAGGAGGGTTTTGAGGAAGCCACCAGGGACCATCAAGGGGCTAATTTGACACTGTCATTGACGGCAAGAATCAGATTGCAAAGCGTGAGCAGGAATAAAAGAGTAGAAAAGAACAGACCAATTTTAAGAACCAAGATGGAGAAGGCAAGAAGAGGGGCTAATTGGTAGCTTGGTCAGAGAGCAGAGAGAAGGAAGAGCATTTCTTAGAATCGAGGGCTCCTGAACACACTTGGATGCTTGGGGGAGCGCTGGGGGTAGATGGTAGATTAGGATTAGGGAGAAGGGATAGAGGATGAAGGGATGAGGAGAACATGGTGTTAACAAAGAGAAGAGTCATCTCCTTTCAAGAGACAGAAATTGGGGCGTCTGGGTGGCTCAGTCGATTAAGCGTCCAACTTCGGCTCAGGTCATGATGTCCTGGTTCGTTGAGTTCGAGCCCCGCATCAGGCTCTGTGCTGATGGCTCAGAGCCAGGAGCCTACTTCAGATTCTGTGTCTCCCTCTCTATCTGCCCCTCTCCTCTTGCTCACTCTCTCTCTCTCTCTCTCTCAAAACTAAATAAACATTAAAAAAATTTTTTTAAAAAGAGACAGAAGAGCAAGAGCACAATAATAAAAAGGGACACAGAGATATTCACGGGAAAAAGATAAGGTTGACAAGAGCTTGCCTTGGGTAGCCGCGAGCTTTTACAGCTAATTGAGAGAGGCCGTGAGAGCCTTGTAGAGTCCAGGGAAACACTGAGAGAGGTCCGCTTTGGATGTCGAGAAGGGAAACTTCCATGAGAGCCCAGTCAAGATTAGACCCTCCCCAGAGGCCACCAGCCAGCCATGCATCCCCGGCAAAGTAACACACCTGAGGCTAATCTACCAGGGTGACTCGGTCACAAATCCTGAACTGTTGTTCCCCTTGCTAAAGTCCACTTGTCTGACCCTCCCAAGTTCTTGAGGGAGGAGCCCATCTCAAGTTTCAGCTTCCATGCACCCCAGCTCCTGGATCGCGGCACATGCCCAGTGAGTATGATGGTGGAGAGGAATAGAAGAGAAGCAATACTTCAGCATGTCCCAAAATATTGGTTAATATTGGTTTTGAAAAGATGGCTCAGTTGGTTGAGCATCTGACTTCAGCTCAGGTCATGATCTCACGGTCCATGACTTGGAGCCCCGTGTCAGGCTCTGTGCTGACAGCTCGGAACCTGTGTCTCCCTCTCTCTCTCTCTGCCCCTGCCCACTCGCACGCGTGCTCTCTCTGTCTCTCAAAAATGAATAAATGTTTAAAAAAATTTTTTAACCTGCTTTAAAGAAACACATTAAATAAAAACTTACAGAACAGACAAATTAAGAGTATGACCATGCTTTACAGAACTTCATTAAATCCTGAGCTCCGTTAGTGCATTAAGAATTTGCTCCCCAGAAATCCATTTTGGAGGCAACTCCTAAAGAAATATTTCCCAGGTTGGGGCGCCTAGGTGGATCAGTTGGTTAAGCGTCCGGCTTCAGCTCAGGTCATGATCTCACCGTTCCCGAGTTCGAGCCCCGCATCGGGCTCTGGGCTGACAGCTCAGAGCCTGGAGCCTGTTTCAGATTCTGTGTCTCCCTCTCTGTCTGTGCCCTCCCCTGCTCATGCTCACTCTCTCTCTCTATCAAAAATAAAAAATTAAAAAAAAAAAAAAGAAATATCTCCAGGGCATACAAACTAGTTCACGTCAGTACAGACAGGTTTCCAAATGAAACCCCTCATGGGCCCACCAGAAGGAGCCCAACACACTGTGCTGTGGAGAAAGAGGCTAAGGCGGCCCTCGTTAACTAGACTATAAAAGCGCTTGGGGCCCACTCGGGCCCTTTCTAAACATGTGGGAAAGCTCTCAAGTTGTCCAGAATCTTGGACTTCACCAGGACATCCCTCATCCTCTTGTTTTACATTGTTACTAAGCCTGTCAATCAAGGCTCTGCCTCGTCCCCCCAACTTAGCTACACGATCCTGGAAGGTCAAGTTACAACCAACTGTCCCCTTAAGCCTTGCTGACTCCCTACCCCCATACTCACACACCTGTTCTTGTACCACCTGCAGGTGGGTAACAAGCACCAAGGTAGAGCTGCGTCCTGAGTAAGACCAAGCCCTGGAGTCCAAAAGACCAGCTTTCAGGTCCCGGCCCCACCTCTTACTGGCTGCAAAATCTCAGAAAAATCGCCTAACCTTTACAGAGAGATAGGCAGTCGTACCAACTTTGTGAAGGTTCGTCACACACACGACACCTATCACATACAGTAAGGGCTCATTAAGTTTCGGTTTTGTTATAAAGTCTTTAATGAATATTTGATTGGCTCATGGGGCCGAAAGGGAATATACAAAATACCCGTAGTCAAAAAGACTCAAATAGTGTTCGGTCTTACTCAGCTGGCTCATCCACCAACCGAATCGACCAGGGAAGGAACCAACAAAATGGGGCGGTCTCCCCAAGGAAGTTCTACAGGGACACACAACGCAGAGGTTCAAATATTTTTGAATAGACTAGGAAAGCAGTAACGAAAACCCGCCCATCAAAGCGGTAGCAAAGAGGCAATGAGGAAGCCAAGTCTCGCCATTTGTCTGCTTTCACTGGGAGTTCAGGGCTGCAGACTGTTCTTTTGTGCCATGGTGGGTAACGCCAGCCCCTCCCCAACATCGGATTATCCCTAGAGCAGAACCAAATATCCCCGAGCCAACCGCGCTATGGACGGGAGGGGGAAAGAGAAGCAGGGGGAATGGAGGTGTCACTGGTTTCAACTTACATGATACAATGCAGGTACTAGTGAGCATCTATCAGGCGGAAAGGCTCAATAAATGTTAGGTATTAGCATCGTTGCATATGCAATGTTCAAGGTCTATATCGAAGGAGCGGGTTATGTCTTAGGACACCTTCCAGCACCTGGTTCGACCCCATTCAGCTGATGGGCAGAGAAGATGAAGTGTGACTAGCTAGGCATCCTTACTATGCTGATAAGAGGAAATTGAGTGGACGCGAGGCATCATGAAGTGCACGCTCACCAATACCCGGCAAGCATCTGCTGGCCGGGAGCTGCCGTCGGTGGCCCTTTCCTGGATGAGGGAGACAAGGGGCAGAACACAGGGCCAGACAGACAGCCTGCACCTGCTACCGAGCGAGCAGCAGACCATGGCGGGGGGCGGGGGGGGCCGCAGAGGCGGGAACTGAGATCACTGGCAGACCAGTAGGCCGATCGGGGAGATGGGACGCTGGACAAAGGCCCGGCATCATGACAGGGAGAAGGGCTGAAGAACCACCTGTGGACAGCCGGCCATTCGAGGCTGGCTTTGTGGGTGCTTGGAACTGATTCGAGGGTGGCTCGGCTTCACTCAAGAGCCATCAGGCCCTTAGCTGGAGCCCCCAGCTCCTAGAAGTTCCCCCCAAATGCCTAACACAAAAGCCAAACAGAGAAGGACCCTTCTCTAGACCCTTCACAAACCAGAGTTCCTTTGGCCGCTCGGGTGGAAATCTCTAAGAAGCGAGAGACCGCAGACACCAGGGAGGTGAAACCGGGCTACGAGGAGTGTCCGAGACACGCTAACATGAGAAACGGAGGCGCCTGCCATGTCACGGCCCTCTCTGCCTGGCGCTGTCGGTAACAGACACATAAAAGAGAAGATTTTTGCCAGGATAATACATGTGCATAGTCTAGCATGGCGAACCGCGCCGAGGGCGGAGGCAGCTCTCGAGGGAGACGGAAGCCCTATGGAAGACAGGAGGGACTCCCCAAAGCTCCAGGCGAGGGCCGGCTGTGTGGGGTCTGTGTGTGTCAGCCTTGGGAGACACCAAAATCGTTGCTCAGGAGTAATCGTGTCGGCTATGAAGCCTCATCGGACATGAGCTTCGATATTTCAGCTTCGTTCCTTTGCCTTTTTCATTTTAACTCGAGCGTGCTCTGTGCAGGGAAACACATTTCTACAAGAACGAGGAACAAGAAGCCCTAAGCGGCTGGCTCCTGTCCATAGGAATTCATAAGGGCTGTCAGAAGGTCTAAGGGGTGTCATAAAAAAAAAAAAACTTTAATGAGACAGCCCATCACAGACACCCTCGTAGCAAACTAGACAAGGCCACGGAGGAAAACCGAGAGGCCTCGGGCCCCTGACCCACGCCGACAATTAACCATCACGTGCAAGTCTAGGCCAAGCAATGCCTTCGCCTCCTATCTTTCAAGCAAGGTGGGGTCACGCCGTAATTTCTAAACACATCTCCTGGCGCTTCCTGCTCGAATCTTCTCCGGGGCTCGTGTGTCTCGGCTCCTGAGCACGTGCAGGAATACTGTTCTTTTACTTCTGCTGTCTCCTGCATGTCGTAATCCTGCCCGGTAGGAAGATCAACATATAATAAAATTTGAAGGTCCTACTACATTTTATGTGAAGACAGAAAAATCTTTCTAAACTCCCCAAAGATCGCTTTTCTAAGGTGTTAAGTTTCTAAGTCCCCAAGCTAAGCGGGCTTGTAGGTGGGCTGACTCAGTAGGCCACCAAGATGCTACGGAAACACCAAAACCGTCGTTTGTCAAATGATTCGGCGGACCCTGCCCCCCCACCCCCCGGCCCCGCCACCAGCTGACACTAAGCGTGCCCTCAACATCAGCAGGGTTCCGAGCAGAGAGCAGGCACTGCTTATAACAACACCATCCCCTTTGTTAACACCAACCGAGCAGCCCTCAAAATGCCTCTCCTACCAAAAGCAGGCGGGCCTTAGAAATCGTGGATCAGGAGAGGCAGGGAAAATGTAAATTCGGGACAAAGGAGAGAGGACTGGGTGTCTATCCCGAATCTACCCTCTGCCTGACTGTCACTACAGCAATGAAATTTAAGTTTTAAGCTTAAATATGAGTGACACTCTCTTGCAACCAGCTCATTTTGGTGCCTGAACAACTAAACAATGTTGGAGAGGACGCTTCCCTAAAGTTCTAAACTGTAATGACACGAGACTAATATTTTTTTTAAATTTTTTTTAATGTTTATTTAATTTTTGAGAGACAAAGCATGAATGGGGGAGGAGCAGAGAGAGAAGGAGACAGAATCCAAAGCAACTCCAGGCTCTGAGCTGTCTGCACGGAGCCCGACACGGGGCTCGAACCCACGAACTGTGAGATCATGACCTGAGCCAAAGTCGGATGCTTAACCGACTGAGCCACACAGTGCCCCTCGAGACTAATATTTTTAACGGACTCTCCGATGAGCATGGGGGTCACGTAAGGAAGCCTCACAGGACCTACTACTGCTGCCATCGCTCCAGACACTTGGGAGAACCTTCTTCTGAATGTCCTTCAAAGCCAGTGTCAAAAATATACACCACCCTGGCCACTGCATAATGACACGAGTGGTCTGGCCGGCTTGGTCAGTCACTGGCCCACACGATTTGACTCTAAAATGGCCAGCAGCTGATGCTAAGACTATTCCTCCAGAGACAGAGATTTGTCACCAAGAAGTGTATTCCTGGGGGTGTCTCAAGGGGCTCACGACAGCTCCCCTAAAAAGAGTCCTTCCTGGAGAGAAGGCAGCTCTCTGAGAGCAAGGACGATTAACTTGCAGGATCCTTCAATCCCACTGGGCTGAACTCTATCTCAGGGCGACCTCTGTACCCGATCCTCTACATCCCAGCTCAGTCATGGGACCTTTCCAGGAACGGTGCTCCCACCAGCCTCCTCAGAAAGAATTGATCCCCCTCCTCTGGCCTTGTACCTAAGACTTCTGCTGCAGGGACCGCCCCTCATAATCGGTCACCACGAACCATCATCACCGTCTACAGGGGCCCCTCTCAATGCACTGAAATGGAGTTAAACCCCTTCCGCTTTTAACCCCTTTTAACCCCTTCAACTCAGACCCAGTATCGACTACACTCTCTGGCATCTAGTAGGTTCTCAGTATTCGCTGAATTGGAATATTTTAGTTCAAGGAGGGGAATCACTCACATTACTTTACGACGGGTCTCGCAGACTGTATGGCACGTACCCAGGACCAGACCGTGCCTGGCACGAGGCGACAGGAAAGCACTAGCGATGTCTTCCAGACCTGTCCACTGCAGGCTGCTGGTGTTTTTGTTTTGTTCTGTTTGTAATCATTTTCCCTTCGCACGCAGGAACAAAGAAGTTCGAACGCATCCAACAAAACACACTCACATGTCTAAAATGACTGAGAGTCCGGGGCGCCTGGGTGGCTCATTCAGTTAGCATCAGGCTCTGGATTTCAGCCCAGGTCATGATCTCACGGCTCGTGAGTTCAAGCCCCGCATCGGGCTCAGCACTGATGGACAGAGTCCGGTTGAGATTCTCTCTCTCTCTCTCTCTCTCTCTCTCTTTCTCTCTCTCCTTCTCTCTCTGCCCCTCCTCCACCCACGCTGTCTCTTTCTTTCTCTCTCTCCCTCAAAATAAATAAATAAGTAAACTTAAGAAAATAAATAAAAACAAAATAAAATGACCAAGACTGTAACGCAGCCATACCTCTGTCTACAAACAAAGGCGGCACAAGCGATCTGAAAAGCACAGGCCACTGTCGCACAGGCCGTTGGAAGATGGGTTATGCAATTAAAACTTTTGGTTTTCTTTCCTTTTTTTTAAACCATTTTAACCATTTTTTTTTAATTTAAATTCCAGCATAGTTAACATTCAGTGTTCTGTTTAATAAGTTTCAGGTGTACGACACAGGGATTAGACAATCCTGTACATCACTCCGGGCTCATCACGGTAAATATATTCTTAATCCCCTTCCCCTGTTTCACCCATCCCCCCACCCAGCTCCCCTCTGGTGCCATTAGTTGGTTCTCTATAGTTAAGTCTGGCTTTTTGTTTTTCTTGTTTTTGTTTTTGTTCATTTGTTTTGCTTCTTAAATTCCACATATGAGTCAAATCATACGGTGTTTATCTTTCTCTGACGGACATATTTCGCGTAGTTATACTCTCTAGATCCATCCATGTTGTCGCAAATGGCAAAAGTTCATTCTTCTTTATGGCTGAATAATATTCCATCATATATATAGATCTACATCTTCTTTATCCATTCATCTATCAATGGATACTTGGGCCGCTTCCCTAATTTGGCTATTGTAAATGATGCTGCAATAAACACAGGTGTGCATATATCTTTTTGAACTAGTGTTTTCAAATTGTTTGGGTAAATACCCAGTAGTGGAATTACAGGATCATAGGGTATTTCCAATTTTCTTTTTTTTTTTTTTTTTTCAAATTTTTTTTAATGTTTATTTTTGAGAGAGAGACAGAGCGCAAGCAGGGGAGGGGCAGAGACAGAGGGAGACACAGAATCTGAAACAGCTTCAGGATCTGAGCTGTCAGCACGGAGTCTGATGCGGGACTCGAACCCACAGATCGTGAGATCATGACCAACTCAACCAACTGAGCCACCCAGGCGCCCTTCCCGTTTTCGTTTTTTGACGACCCCCCATACTGTTTTCCACAGTGGCTGCACCAGTTTGCATTCCCACCAGCAGCGGAGGAGGGTCCTTTTCCTCCACATCCTCACCAACGCTTTTTGTCTCTTGCGTTTTGTATTTTGGCCATTCTGACAGGTGTGAGGTGATATCTCATGGCGGTTTTGACTTGCATTCCCCTGATGCTGTTTTAATCATGTTTAAGCATACGGTCCCGTGGCATTAAACCCGTTCACACTGCAGTCATCACCACCGTCTACCTCGAGGACTTTCCTGGTATCGCAAACTACAGTTCTTTACTCATGAAACAGAAACACCCCGCTCCCCCTCCTCTCAACCCCTGGCAACCATTCTACTTTCTCTCTCTATGAATCTGACAACTCTGTGTGCCTCCTCGTAGAAGTATAGTCATACTGTATGTGCGCTTTTGTGACTGGCTTACTTCATTGAGCAAAATGTCTTCAAAGTTCACCCATGTTGCAACAGTCTTAGAATTTCCTTCCTTTTTAAGGCTAAATGATATTCCATTGTGTGTATATGCCACATTTTGTTTATCCATTCGCCTTTCAATAACATTTGGGTCATTTGCACCTTTTGGTTATTGGGAAAAATGGTGCCATAAACACGGCTATACAAACACCTGTTTGAGGTTTTGGGGTGCATACTCAGAAGAGCAGGCTGCATCGTATGATGATTCTATGGATGAGTTTAAAATCTTAAATGTGTGTTTTAACCTTTGAGAATCAGAGGGACACGTTCATAATCTGTTATGCGCTGTCGAGAAAATAAAATCCACCTTCGTGGAAATGTCAGGTTTCATCTATTGGTAAACAATTCAAAGAAATTAAATGATCACACATTCAGAGACTTCTAGAAGTACTGGATAAACACATTTGAAATTTAAAAATCAACCGGGTCTTGATTATTATCAGAAAAAAGATGATACCAAGGTTAGCAAAGACATTTGAAATCTATAGATAGTCCCCGAACCCAATTTTACTCAACTGTCTGAACCTTAGTAGTAAAATCAGATTAAAGGGAAGGAAGTAAACTTGATTTTTTTCCCTATTCCCCACAGACTAATGTCCATTTGTTTTTGAAATCTTTGCGCCTACAACACAGGACTTAGCAGACCTCAGCTGTGCCCAGAAGGTACAGGAAAGGTACAGGCCATGGAGACCCAGAGGGCCGGCCAAAGTCACAGGAAGGGAGAAGGAGAACATGACCACCCCCACCTCCCCAACTCACTGTCAGCACTCTGTGGCTCTCCTGGCTGGGATGAGCGACCTTGGACAAGGCCCCTGCTCCCTCTGAGCTCACAGCCTCCCAGAAGATCTAATAAGATCTGTATGCTGACCACACTGGGGGGCACAGAGCTGTGGGTCCTGACCACAAGGAAAAGAGAGAATTTTGTGCCTAAATAAAGGCCCAGAGATGATTTTATTTAATAAGTTTGAATGGAAATATTCCTAGAATATATAACATACTTCTATTTCTTCTGTCTAGCCTTCATTGGCTGGCCAGAGGTCACCGTGAGTGTCCACTGTTCCATCCCCGTGTGCTGTACAAGGATCTTCTCGGGAAGATCTGGGCCTCATGGAACTCCAGAAGAGAACCCAAAGTTACCTTTCTGAAGAAATCGTGACCACTTAGTCACAGAGGCCTTGAATTTTTCATCAGGGCATTCCCGATGCCTAGCAGGTGGTAGATACTCAATCACATGACAAGGTAAATATCCCGCAAGTCTGATTATTTCAGAATTCTGAGAACTGGTTTCAATTATTTCAAGTCAAAGCAAATCCAATGAGCCCACGAATAGTTATTAAGCGCCTACAATGTGCAAGGCTCTGTTTAAACACTACGAGAGATTCAAAAAGAAATCTGTCCCTGCCCTTCAGGATATACTTCGGTAAAGGAACTAGTAAGACCTACGAAAGTGGGGAGGGGCCCTGGGTGGCTCAGTCGGTTAAGTGTCCGACTCTTGGTTTCAGCTCAGGTCATGATCTCACGGTTCCTGGGACAGAGTCCTGCATCAGGCCCCACACACGCAGTGTGGGGCCTGCTTGAGATTCTTTCTCTCCCTCTCCCTTTGCCCTTCTCCCTCTCGCTCGCACGCGTGCGCTCTCTCTCAAAATAAATAAATAAACTTAAAAGATGGTTTCAGAAAAAAAGTGAGGGAGGCTCTCCAGGGTGTTGCTGTGACATAAATGAGGAACGAGCCAGGTCAGAGCTCAAGGAACGAGTTCCGTCTAGCTGGGGGTGGGTTTTAGAGGCTCCACAGAGGAGGCGGCAGCTGGGGGACAGCGGGAATAGAAGGCCGGCAGATAAAGGGGCAGAAAGGGCTGCCCAAGCAGAGAAGACACATTTCTAAGCAGCCTGGAGCAGGAAAAGGTGGTTTTTCTCTACTACTGATTTGCCGACACAATCACCTCCATATGCAGCCATGACTCCCGTCGCCTAGCACTTACTTTGAAGAGAGAAGGAAAACCCAAATTCCAATTAATTAAGTTATGCCACACCATGTGACGTGTCGCCTGGCACTCCGGATCCTGCTACCAGTGCCTTCAGCCCGGTCACAGGGCGAGAGCCACAGAACAGACACTTCAACCAGCCTCCTGCCTCTCGCGGAGGGAAATAAAACATGGCACAGGTTGGCACCACCGTCGCCTTTTCGCACCCCACCACGTCATCTGGGAGGAGTTCTCCTGGAGGAAGGGGGTCCGGTGAGGCGAGGCAGACAACCCAGAGGCGTCCGGGAGGGCTGTTTCCTCTACTCCTTCTGGCGTGCTCATCCCCTGGGTCAGGCAGTCCCGTCCATCACAGAAAGGACGATCATCACAGCCACGGACTCCTGGGCGCCAGCTACGTGCGAGCCGCGCTTCACCCACACGCTGCGGGGCGCCCCGGTCGTGACCCATTGTAAATCAGTAAACCAGGATCAGAGAGCTGAAGGGACCGGCCGGATGTCACAGAGTCAGCCAGCGGCGGGGCTGGGATCCTCACCGCGATTCAAAGCCCAGGCCCTCGCCAGGCTGGCACCTCGAGAGACACAAAAGCTCAATTCTTCTCCCAGCAGGGAGCGCGCGCTGTACTCGCTGCCTCCTCGACATTTTCTTTTCTGTTCCACCGGCAACAAAGTGCAGGGGCACGCGGCTGCCCACGGTCTCCCAGCCCTTGTAGGAAAGCGTGTACCATTGTGCCACCTCCGCACTTTTTAATTGAGAAAATGTCACTAGAAAACACAACTCCGATGGAAGATGTTTCCAGGCTCCCCTTCTGCCGTGCCTCCCCCCGGGGCCACACTCTCCCTTCCCCGATCCCAGCTTCCCTGTTACCCGACGAAAGTGAGGCCAGAGGTGAGGTCTTCCGGGGTCCGCTCCCGCTAGGTCCCGGGATGAAGTGAGAGACTCCTCAGGCGACGGGACCCCTGGACCCCGAAAGCCCCGCCTCGGGATGCCACCCTCCCTCTCAGACATACCCGAAGCTCCTAGCGGTGGCAGAGGACAAAAGCTCTCATTTCAAACCTTGGAACTGCCTGAGAGTACTGACACCATGCAGAGGGGTGAGGCCTCCAGGAAGCCTCTCTGGACTGACTCCGAATGCGAAGGCCTGGGCCCCCGGGGGTGAAGGGTGGCCTGTGTGGTGGGGTCGGGCCACGTCCCTCAGCGAGGTGCTGCGCCCATCCGACAGAACGAGGAGGCGGCCTCCTTTCTCCCCTTGTCGCTCCCCAAGCGTGGGGGGCATCTGCAATCCCACGGCCATGGGGTTCATGAATTCATACAAGGAGCATGTTACCATTATCTGATTCTTCTGAGCATGTTTTGATAAGGGAGGAATCAAAATATATATATATATATATTAAAAGCTTGAAAATGACCAGAAGAAAAAAGACATGAAATGAGGAGGTGGCCCTTGGGCCGCCATGTTGTCTGCTCAGGACAGTCTGATTCCTCCTCCCCACTGACAGGCCAACAGTCCTCACTGCTCGTTATGTAAATTATGTATAATGACAGGCCGCCCAGCACATGCCCAGGGGCCAACCTCCTCTTCCATGCTCCCACCCCAGCACAGACAGTGGGGACGGAGGATACATGGCGTTTCCCAAACATTTGAGTGTGAGTTATGAGTCCTGCAGCTGGCAGAGGTTTCAATAGAATGGTCTCTCAGGAAAGATAAATTCTAGTTATTGTCGCCCCCTTCACAGATGTGGCAACTCATTCCTCCAAGAGACGTCCGTATGAGTTTCCGACTGCTGCTATAACAGGTTGCCACAAACATAAATTTATTCACGTATAGTTCCGTATAGTTCCGGATGGCAGAACTCCTGAAGTCAAGGTGCAAAGTGAAGGTGTTCACACCTTCAAGGGGTGGGGAAGGCTGCCTGCCTTCTAGAGGCCCTGGGGGAGAGTCTATTTCTTTGCCTTTCCCGGCGTCTGGAGGCTGCCTGCATTCTTCGGCCCGGGGCATCTTCCAGCCTTTCTCGCTCTGTTTCCATGGCCACCTCACTTTCTGACCGTGCCCCTCCTGCCTCCCTCTAATACGGACCCTGATGACAACATCATTCCCACCCGGATAATCCAAGTGAAGCTCCTCATCTCAAAAAACTTAAGATGATCACATCTGCACTGTAACTTTTCTCGCGTAAAATAACACATTCACGGGTCCCAGAAATGAGGACCTGGACGTATTTGGGGAGCGCATTCTTCGGCCGACCGCCACATCCACCACATCCGTTACCTTTCAATCAAATATTTTTTTCTCAAAAATAGAATCTCAATCACAGTTTGAAAATCAGGATGCTCTATAATGGATTACACTTTTGTTGCTGTGGGAAGCATCTTCAAGATGTTTTAGGGTGTTAAATAGAAGACAAGGGGGCCCCTGGCTGGCTCGGTTGG
Organism: Paguma larvata; assembly: GCA_030068075.1. Lineage (NCBI taxonomy): Eukaryota > Metazoa > Chordata > Mammalia > Carnivora > Viverridae > Paguma > Paguma larvata. Next base: position 17,430 of record JAINVK010001137.1, on the reverse strand, counting down.
TGGAGCGCGGGACTCTTGATCTTGGGGTTGTACGTTCGAGCCCCACGTTGGCTGCAGAGATTACTTAAAAACATAACATCTTTTTAAAAAAATAAAATAAAAGAGAAGAGAAAGGTAAAAGTAAAACATTTTTAATCAAGAAGATGAAAGGGAACGGGGCACCTGGCCGGTCCAGCTGGTTATGGGCCCAACTCTTGATCTCAGCCCGGGTCTTGACCTCAGGGTCGTGAGTGCAAGCCCCACCTTGGCTCCATGGAGCCTACTTTAAAAAGAAAAAAAAAAAAAAGCCAATAAAGGGAAAGCTGAGCAAAATAATGAAAAATCACATAAGCAGTGGTAGATCGCGGATTCCTTCATTAAAGAAATATTGAAAAACCACATGGCTCATGCTACCGAGCAGCTAGAGATCCTACAGCTCCGACTGACCTGGTTAGATACGGACACGCAGATTCATCATTCTGCCCCACGCCTCTTCTTGGGTGGGGACAGGCTCAGGCCACCACCGCCTGGCTCAGTTTCACTGCTGCTGAAAATCCAATGGCCTCGCCAGCCCCACGACGCCAGCGGTGAGCCACAGCGACGCCATCTTTCTGAGCAAAGCCCCAGGCGCCTGCCTTTGCACACGCCATACAACAGTCACCCTAACACTGCAGAGAGGCTACCCAAGCTCTTCCACGTCCTCTCTCGGGTCAGGAAGTCAAGAGCCTTACCCAGAGTCACATGCTTAATTACTAGTGGGGCAGAGCCGGCCCAGAGTGAACACTCTCCACCCCGTAGCCACTAAATCCACTAAAGGGGTGCCTGGGTGGCTCAGTCTGTTGAGCGTCCAACTCTGCCCCAGGTCATGATCTCACAGTTCCTGAGTTTGAGCCCCACGTCGGGCTCTGTGCTGACAGCTCAGAGCCTGAAGCCTGCTTCAGATTCTGTGTCTCTGGTTCTCTCTGCCCCTCCCCTACTCACACTCTGCCTCTCTCTTTCTCTCTCAAAAATAAACGTTAAAAAAACTTTTTTAATAAAAAATAGAAAGGAACCTATCAAAAAAACAAAAATAAAATAAAATAAAAATAAATGAATAAAAACAAGTCTATCATCTGAATAGATGATCCCAAGAGGTTGAACCACTGGAGGTTGAATCTGAGGTCTTAGGAGTCGGATAGCCTGGTCTTTGACCCGGCTTCTTCTCGCCAGTTGTGTGACCTTGAGGCGGTGACTAAACCTCTCTGTGCCTCAGTGTCCTCATGGGGAAATGAGAATCAAAACAACAAGGGCCTGGCCGAGCAGTGGTGGAGACGGAATGAGAGGGATGCAGGGCACACAGCGGGGCTCCTGAGCCTGCACCGAGGCACTCACCATGTCAAATGGGCATCCCTTTCCTTCCCCTTTGACCACGAGGGGCTGGGTTGTCAGGCAGACCCTCCTCTCTGGCCTCCCGCAAGGGTCTCAGCTGCAGCACCCTCAGAGAGAGGGCCTGAACTAAACTCCCCAGAGAGTGGCCGCGCATCCTCCAAGCTCAGCTCTTCCGACTGCCTGCCCACTAGAGTCCCACCCAGACCTCACCAACCTTTCAACCCTCCTCCCCGATGGGCCCACGTCCGCACCCGCCACACTGAGCAAGCCAAACAGCCTCCAAGGCCCAGCACACACCACACTTCCACGCCCCGGGACCCACCTTTCTGTCGCAGATCCCAATCTTTCCCGAACGTCAAGGCCCAACTCAAGTGCCTTCCTCTTCTGGAAGCCTCTCTGACTAATCACGCCATCCCCACCCCAGGACATTATTGCTCCTTCCTCTGAACTCCGATAGTTTATCTTATGTAGTGTGTGGGGACATTTAATGGATTAAATGCGTATGGATTAATTGGTGGTGGTGGAGATTTTCTGCATATTGGCTACCAATGTCAATATCCTGGTTGTGATATTGTACCTCAGGTTTGCAAGATGGCGGAAACCGGGTAAAGAACACAGAGGACCTTTCTGTTGCATTTATTACAATTGCCCATGAATCTATCAAGAAGAAAATTACTACGAGTTAAAAAATGTATTTAGCACCCACCTTCGCCACATACCACCTAAGATATTTTACCTATAAGAGCCTCATTCCTTCCCTGAACTCTAGACGTGATTATCCAATGGCCTATCCAAAATCTCCACGTGGTAACTAAAATAAGCATCTCAGAATTCTATTCAGTACCGAGCTCCTGGGATCTCCTCCCTCTAAAAGAATCGCCATTCTTCTGGTTGATCGGGCCACAAATCTTGAGGTCATCCCTGACTCCTCTTCTTTATACTCATTCCCACCCATCGGCAAACCTTGGTAAATCCACCTTCAAAATAATCCAGAACCTGCCACCTCCATGGCGACCCCCCGCCCCCGGACCCCCAGTTGCATTCATTCTCCCGGTATTCATGGCATCCCCGCAAATATCCAAACACCGTGTCCAGATGCCCCCGGACCCTGGCCACCGTCATCTCTCATCTAAATGACTACAGCAGCCTCCACCCCACCTCTGACACGTCCTATCCTCTGCCGCTCCCTTTATGTTCAATAATTCGTCATCACATGATAGACAACATCTCCCACCAGAACCCCCGCGAGGGCAGGGAGCTCTTCCGTTGGGTTCACTGCAGCAGCCAGGAGCCTAGCACCGTGCCTGAAACATCACAGGCACTCAATAAATATTTGTTGAATGAATGATGCTATGCCTTTGGTATTAAAAGAAAACCCTGAGGTCAACAGTACGGTCTCATTTTTACAAGTAGGAACACGGAAGCTCAGAGAAGGTCATGGGCTCCAGAAAGCATGAAGGCCAGAGGTGTCCTGTTCTGAGAGCCACGTCCCATCCACGTGCTCTATCTGCCATTAGTCTCTTGGGTGGACCCTTAAGGGCAGGATGCGCGTCTGACAGATCGTTTGGAGTTTCGGCATCTGGACACGGTGTTTGGATATTTGCGGGGATGCCATGAATACCGGGAGAATGAATGCAACTGGTTGTCTATGTATGAACACGTAACGAACAACCTTGGTTATTATTTCTCGCTTACGTAATGGCGCTACATACTGGTACCTTTATTCTCACAACTTTCTTCTGTGGGGCAAGTTCGAATTTGAAATAATGATCCCCATTTTACTGGGAGACGAACCGAGGCTCCTCCTCTTTGAGACTCTGCCCACTGAGCCGCACTGCCTGCCGGCAAGATGGAGTAACCAAAACAGTCCTCACAGTGCCCGGGACACTTCTGTCCCATGCTCTTTCCTCCTGGTGCACTGTGCCCTGCAGAATCTCACTAGGAGGCTTTTATTACTGGGTTTCCCCAGGCTGGTCCTGGACAATTTTATAGCTGCCTTCTGGACAAATACCCTGAGTCTTGTTTTTCCTTATTCTTTCTTTTTTTTTTTTTTGGCTTAGAATTTGCTCGGGACGGATCAAATTTGGGAGGAATGCAACGAGCATGACTGTGAGAGTGTACTTGATTTGTCTCTGCCTGGTAATTTGTTAAGGCCGCGGAGGTACGACATGATGTATGAGTCCCCTGCCCTGGTCTATTGTCTGCTGTCCCCACTCATCAGCCTCCCAAGTGACTTGTAGGCATCTAGAGCACACACACACTGAGTCACTTTCTCTATAAAGACAAATGTGTTTTGCCGGGAGTGGGCAATGCTTTAGAACCAAAAAACATATTATAATCAAAAACTATCATCTGAGGCTCAGAGGAAAATGCTTTTCCTTTCCTTTCATGGGTTTTTTTTTTTTTTTTCTTTTTGAGGAAGGGACAGAGTCTGCTTCTGAGCTCACAGCAATGATACGGGCCTCCAAGTAAACCTTAGCTCCTACCTGGACGTCTTATCTCGCTTAAATAATATTCTTCAAAGAGAGAGATACACTGAACAGATGGGCAAATTTCAAGATTTAACAAGTTATGGGGACATTATTAGTGTCGCATTAGAAGGCAGGCTTTATGGCCTCTGTATCTCAAAAAAGAGACCCCAACTTGAAGAATTTCGGTCTTAATCACTGGCGAACCTGGCCCTGGTCATGCCTTTAAGAGAAAATACACGAAGGCCCTCTGAACCTGGGTCCCACCCTCATTTCTAGTGCCCCTGCCCTTCTCTCCTGCGGCAGATCTAGTATGGCGCTAAGGTTCACAGAAAGGGAAGGAGAGAAAAGTGGAATCAGTGGGAGTGTGACTCTATGGGATAACAATGATGATGATCATGATGATGATGATGAAGAAGAAGAATGACAGTTAAATAGCCTAGTGTATATACTTGGCACAAAATAAATACTCAACAAATGTTCGTCTCTCTCTCCCCTGATTTCCTGGCATGCCCAATCCGGTAATGTCAGCAAAATTTTGTGGAATACTAAGTTCGTACAACCATGATGGCATGTCCTGTGGTCTAAGGAATTCCAGAGTTTCCACAGAGAAGGTTCAGGGACAAGCCCAGAAGCAGAGACCCCAGAACCAGAGACAGGCTCTCAGCACCGCTGCCCCCTACTCTCTCTCTCTCTCTCACTCACTCACACATCTAAACACATACACACTTGGGGCACCTGGGTGGCTCAGTTGGTTAAGCGTCTGACTTTAGCTCAGGTCATGATCTCATGGTTCGGGGGTTCAAGTCCTGCTTCGGGCTCTGTGCTGACAGCTCAGAGCCTGGAGCCTGCTTCAGATTCTGTGTCTCCCTCTCTCTCTGACTCTCCCCTGCTCTCTCTCTCAAAAATAAACATTAAAAACTTTTTAAAAACCACATACACACAATTATACACACACACACGTTCACTCACTCACACATACACATACACACACACACAATTACACATACAACATACACACATACTCAAAACACACAGTCACATAAACACACATACAATCACACACATAATCATATCAACATACAGAGATACAATATGAACAAACAAACATACAAACATGGACACAATCACATAAACATGCCTACAATCACACAAAAACACACAATTACACATGCATGCAAACATGTACACACAAGCATGCAAACACAATTATGCAAACATACAAACACACAGTCACACACATACATACACATACACAATCACAGAAGCATGCACACAATCACACAGACATAAACACACACACACACACACACACAGCGGTGCCTGGGGTGGCTCGGGCTGTTGAGTATCCTACTCTTGATTTTGGCTCAGGTCATGATCTTGTGGTTCAAGTCAGGTTCTCTGTTGATGGTATGGAGTCGGCTTGGATTCTCTCTCTCTTTCCCTCTGCCCTTCCCATGCTCACGTGCACACACTCTCTCTCCCTCTCTCTGTCTCAAAATAGATAAATAAACCTAAGAAACACATACACAATCATATAAACATACCCAGATACAACTACACAAACATACAAAGTCATAAACACACATACAATCACACAAACATATACACACACAATCATATAAACAGGCACAGATACAACTACACAAACATACAAAACACAATCAGATAAATACACACAGACACAACTACATGTACAAACACTACACAAACATACAAACACACACACTCACACAATCATACAAACACACACGTGATGCACTCATGCACGCACCACCCTGAAAGGGATAAAACGATGACCAGATGCCAGGTTCACAGAGAAGACCTAGTTTCATTCTTTCTTAAATATCTTTCTCCCTTTCTAGTTTGGTTCCATCAACTTCTTTTTAATTGGCCAGGCGAGACAAAGAGAAAAAAAAATTCGGTATCTCCTTCTGCTCCTACTCCTGCCCCCTGGACTGCCAGACAGTAATACTAACACCAGCTCCTCCAGAGCACTGTGCCAAATGCCACCCATCAGGCCACATGCTCTCAATATCCCTCTTCTATGGATGGGGACACTGAGAGGCAGAAGTGGTTAAAACTTGCCCAAAGACACAGAGATAATAGATGACACAGCCAGCCTTTGAACCAAGTTCAGTCTAAACTCCAGAATCCCTGGAATTTGCCACTTCAGGCAAGAAGTCTGGTTCTTTATCCTCGGCCTGGTGGTTGCCTGGGGCAGTCCTAATTATAGGCAGGTGACCTTGGAGGTAACGCAGTCTCTTTGTAGGTGTATTTGGCAGAGAAAATTACAGTCTATTTCTATGACACCTTGAAAAAAAAAATTGTGTGGCCAAGAGCCAGAGTGAACTTCTTGGAAAATCTAAGACAGTTGACGACTTTAGGCAAGTTTCTGACTCAAACTAATAGAAAGAGAGGGACGCTGTCAATCAATAAAGCAAATCAACTGAGCGCAAATAGGTGACCTATTTTTCAACTCAGCGTCCTCCCTTCTGATAGAGGATTTTGGCTTTTAAGGATAGGAAGGATAGCTAGGGGACTAAACATGGCGCGTAAGCACAGCCAGAGGCTATGAAGAAGCTCGGCGGGAGAAGCGGTACCCCTGTACCCTGGCCACCAGCGACACCTGTGATCAAAGGAATGACTAGCTTCTGGGTCTTGAGGTTCCATCTCTGGCCCGTTTTCCTTGACCCACAACTTCAATATCATAAACATCCCCAAATCTCTCTCTCCGGGCTCAACACTCTGAGCCCCAGAATTCATCATTCAAGGGCCCACTGGCCATTGGGATGGCCACTGGGATGATTTTCTGTTCTTGCGTTCTTCTTCCTATCCTGTTCGAACTCCTTTCTCCCTGGCCTCAGTGACTGGCAGCACCCGTACCTAATGTGCATCTAACTCTTCTTCCTTCTCGTCCACCCTACCTCCACACGTCAAGACCTGGTGTGGTAGAGACTGTGTAACATGGTAGTTAAGGAAGGGGATGGGCTTTGGGGTCAGAGAAAACGGGGTATGATCTCAGTCCACCAACTATTAGTCGTGCGACCTTGGGCAAACGACATAATCACTGTCGCATAATTCCCCTCATCTGTATTACGGGGACAAGGATGACTCCTGGGGTTAGTATAAGCATTACATTGGATCGCACAAACATGGCCAAGTGTCTGCACTGCTAAATGCCCAAGCCCACTTCTCTCCGACCCACTGCCACTTGCCAAGGCTAGGTCCCCACTGTTTTCCCCCTAACTATGAGAATGGGCTCCTGCGGGTACCCACAGACCCGCACGCCCCAAGTCCATCCTCCACACCACAACCAATGCCATCTTTGCAAAGACGAATAGGACCTCAGTGGCACACAGTGACGCACCATGCCCAGTCTTCCAGAAAGCAAAATAAAATAAAATCCTACTACAGTGATGGCTATAAGAAAGACCCAGTGCTCGGGACGGGGATTAGCAACGGCTCTTCCCCTTTCGTTGAAGCCCTTTAAGAATATGACAAAAGCCGTTGATCTTCTCCCCAGAAAGAAAGCTCTACTCATAAACGCACAAAATGCTCAGAAGCTCTAGAAGATCCACAGACCCCAGGTTCAAAGCCCCTGACTCAGAACATTCTTTGGCCTGGCCCTTAACGACTTCATAGCTCTTCATCAGTCTGTCCCCGAGGCTAATAACTTCAGTCACCGAGGATTCAAATTTCAAAATGACACAATTCTTAATTTGCACATACAGGGTCTCCAAAATCAGGCAAGGGAACTCAGCAGTCGGCTCGAGGCACTTTTCCCAGAAATGGATGGCACCTCTGAAGAGTTCTTAAAGAGAGTAGCATAAAATCATGATCGATCATGCACTTGAAGCTCTCAGAAGTTTTTTGCAGCCTCAGTAGGTGCTGGCTGAGAAATTGCACACGGCTGTCTGAGGAGAGGCCCCACGGAGGTACAGGGAATAATGAGTTCTCAGGTCTGTCCCCTTCCCCTCCCCTCCTCCCCAGCTGAGCCCCAGACCCACAGATCCACATGCCCCAAGTCCCCAAGAAGGCAGAGTCTGAGCTCTCTAAAGTTACCTACAAATTGTTTAGGGGCACCAGACCAAGAACTTTAGGACTTGTCCTCCCTGCAACGCTTCTATGCAGGCATGCTAAATCGCCACCCAGATGGTTGAAGCGAACGCCATACCCTGAGGCTCATGGCATTGGATACCAGCAGAGCAATAACCACAGTCAGCTGGCACCAGCCTAGGTAACCATTCCTACACCTGAGCGTGAAAACAGTGGCGCACTCTCTAGACCAGCATTGCTTTAGGTCCTGGGGCCATCTGTCTGAGCAGCTTTACAGAAAAAAAAATTACTCCGTACTCGCTATCACCATAAAACTTCAGTGTTGCAAACGAACCGTTAAAACGAGTTTGGAAGAGACATTCAAACAAAAGTGGCCTGGCGTTTTAACCAGATAAGGTTGAGGGAACCCTGAAGGTGGAGGAAGGAGATGGCGGATGGAACACGGTGGGGAAACAGGGACGCTAATGTTCACAGAAGCCACACCCGGCAAGACCGATGACTGGGCACTTCGGTTTCCAGAAACCATCCCTAGTCCTATGCAATTTCCCACTTCCGAGAGAAAGGAATGAAAATCTGCTGTCCAGTGTGCTGAACTCAAAAAGCCAACAACATCCTCTCCCAAAGGGGAGTTTTGGTCACTGAGCCATGATTTCAGACTCCCCATCTCCTATCACCACCTCTGCTCCAACCCATGGAGTAAGTACTGTGGGATACATCAGTTTATTTTAAAAGGAAATTTATGTCATGTTCGCTCCTGATCTTTGGAAGCATCACAGTGAGGACTTGAAAGGCCTGAACTTTCAGCCATCCACAGATGTTTCTCACATCAAAGCCCAGACCTTATAAGATCCTGGTTCTATCTCTAAGGATAACCCAAGGTTTAAAAGCTAGTGTCATTGGGTATCTTTTCCTCTCCTTCCTTTGACGATTGAGACTCTTACCTCTATACCAATGAGGGCAGGGTCTCTGAAATAAAGAGCTGAGAGTGGGGCAGAAGGAGTAGGAAAGGTGTCCCTATGGGGCTTACGGCTAAGACACAGAGAATCATAATGGGATGTCCAGATACTTCCACACTGATAAGGCCTTTCTAATTAGGGACATTGGCATCCTGAAGGGAGCCTGCCCTGACAGGACAACTGCATAGGATTCTGGCTGGCGGTTTGTTTTTTCCTCTAAAGAGCCAACTTGCCCCTCCATGGGAGTGACCATTCTTTGGTTTGTCTTGTCATTATCATTATCACCACCACTACCACCATCATCAACATCATCAGTACGACGACGACGGCAACAATTACTACTACTGTTATTATTTATTGGGCACGCGTGAAATACACAACAGTGACTCACTCTGCATGTATTACCCTATATTATCCCTAGAAGGTACATATTATTATCCACATGGTACAGGTGAAAAAAAACAAAATTCATGGAGCGCCGAAGTAAGTCATCGGACCCTAAAGGTCATGCATCATCAACCATGCTGCACCACCATATGTATCATCCCAAATCTACTCTTGTTAGAGAACGAATAATCAGAAACAATTAGCTTCCTTTGGGACAACTTCTCTTATCAGAAAATCTGCCATTTATTCAACAAGCGTTTCTGAGCAGTCACTGTGTGCCTAGACTTTCACTATGTTTGCTCATAGGGATTAACATGATGTATATGCAAACTGCCTTCGATGTTAAGGCAAACCCACCCTAAGTTAATGACCTCCCAGGGGGCTCTAGGGTCTCTGCCTTGCCCTGTTGGCTCTACCCTCTTTTGCCCTGTTGAGCCTCCTCTTTGAGAATTTCAACAGATGAATTTGGAAGATACTCAATATATATTAGGAAAGGGACAAACCTCCAATGCTTTGAAATTACTGACTCCTTAAACCTAATCCTTACCAACAATACTTTCTCCACAAAAACAGTGAGCTGGAGATTCTTGAAAGCAGTACTGTATGTAAGACGCTAATTTAAAACATGGAAATGGGTTTAGAGACTGGATTACTCATCTGTGGTCATATGGCTGCTGGTTCTGTGAGTCTAGGTTCAGATGTGAGTGCCAGAAAAACAAGGTAGAAGTTGATTTCCTTCTGTTTCACCACCCTCAGGCGGCCAGTCTCTTTCCAGCTCAGCATTCCGTCATCCACGGAATCTTTGTCTTTGTCTTGGTGGTGTTGGATGACGACTCTCCCATCCCAATAATAAGGAAGAAAGGATAAAGAAGAGGCAAAGTGCACCGGAAGTTGCCCAATGTCACTTCTGCTTATATCTCATTGGCTGGAATTTACTAATATGGCCACATCTAGCTCTCGAGGAAGACTGAGAAATGTAACCTTTATCCTAGCATCCATACGCCCAGCTAAAATTTCTGCTATTAGTGAAAAAAACGATATCGGAGAAGAGTTGCTAAGTGGTACAACTGGGAGAAGAATCCAGAGCTGAGGGACTCCAGAAGCCCCACTCTGTCAAGAACAGGTAGACTTTAATTGCTATTTTTATAGCCATGACCTCCCTTCTTCACTGCATAAAGAAACTGCTAACTGTGATTTTAGAACTTTCTATATACATTTTATTAGCTTTTGATTTAATAGCTAGAAACCATCTCCAACCTAATTTTTATGGTCTTTGGTGGTATTAAAATATACCTGTTAATTCTTTCCTTCAAAAGATGGAGCCTAATTCCACTTACCCTAAGTGTGGACTGTACTTAGTGACTCGCTTCTAATACTTCTAATGAAGTATGTGAAGCATATGTGGCAGAAGTGACAAAACAGGACATCTGAGACAAGGTCATAAAATGGTCATTCGTTGTAGCAAAAGGCAAAGCCCACACTTTGAAGTCACTCAAGCAGACCTATGGAGATGCTGTCACAGAAGGAATGGAGGGAGGCATCTAGCCAAGAGCCTTGTGAATGAGCTTAGAATCGGACTCTCTAGCCCCAGTCAAGCCTTCAGATGGCTGCAGTCCCAGGAAATGTCCTTGACTGCAACCTTTTTTAAAAAATGTTTATTTATTTATTTTTGAGAAAAAGATCATGAGCAGGGGAGAGGTAGAGAGAGAGAGAGAGAGAGAGAAAGAACCCCAAACAGGTTCCAGGCCCAGCAGGGAGCCCAACGTGGGGTTCGATCCCATGGCCAAGAGACCATGACCTGAGCCAAAACCAAGAGTCAGATACTTAACCAACTGAGCCACACAGGCGCCCCTTGGATTGCAACCCTTTTGAAAGGCACTAGGTAGACCAGCCATCCATGCCCACGCCTGAATTTTGATCCACAGAGACTTGTGCTTCTTTGTTTGTTTGTTTGTTTTAATGAGTTTTTGAAGTATCTGTTACACAGCAATATAGTAATTCAGGTCTCAATGTAAATTGAGTGTTCTTCTGGCTTAAGAATTAGAGAAAGTAGAAATGGCCATCTTGGTCGCAAAAAAAAATTTGTATTTTAAATGGCTGGGTCCCAGCTCAGCACCTACTTTTAAATGATTTGGAGCTGGGTTTAGATGAGATGTCCTGTGTGCCGCTGTGAAGAGGAGTGATCTGCGAGCCCTCCCTGCTAGAACATATTTGGTAATATCACATCCCTGAGTAGTCCCAGGAAGCGCTGCTGAACCTGCCGTTAGCCAGTTACCACCAGGAGAGAAACAGCTCAGTAGCAGTGAAGCCCAACATTAGAAGGATGAGTTTTGGCAAACTCTCTCTAGCATCCAGATGGATATGTTGAACAATTCTACTCAACAGGTTACCTTACTTAGTTATGTGGGGGAGCACTGTGGGTTTAATTACCTGAGCGGATCTGTTAGGATGCATTTCTGTAGAAGTGGAAGATTCCACAGACACAGTATCAAGGTTATTTTATGATAGAGATGAATGGCTGGCAAAGCCTGTTCCTCAAATATCCCAAGTCAAGGTCATGGTTTATGATTGCCGGCTCTTGAACTTTCATACCAAGCTATCGCTTCTGCCTCCTACTCTCCAGAGGAGGAACCAGAGAAACATGTTCTATGGGGGAGGGGAGGGCGAGGGTTCTCAGAATCAGCCAGCGGGAGGATTTTTTAAACTACAACCTATCCCTCGTCTCTCTGCGTTTGGAGAGTCTACAATTAGCTCCTTATCCTTCATGAGCATCACCACCATCATAAGCCACTATTACTAGTAGAAATGGGGTGAAAATATATAAATAAATCCGCAGAAATTTTTGAGGGTGAGAAAAAGGTGGTAGCCACCAACATCTCTGCAATAATACAAAATACTTGCATGTTGGGTATGTTTATCATGGGCCGAGGGTTCCTATTTAAAATATAGATGAGGGCACCTGGCTGGCTCAGTCGGTTTAAACGTCCTTGATTTCAGCTCAGGTCACGATCTCACAGTTCATGGGATCGAGCCCGCGGGATTCTCTCTCTCTCTTTCCTCCCTCTCTCTCTGCCCTTCCCTGCTTGTACGCTTTCACTCTCTCTCGCTCAAAATAAATAAACACTTAAAAAAAAAATAAGTCCAGAGGAGAAGATTCTGCTTCCAGTGGGGCACTTGAAAGCTGTCCTTGGAATAAGGTAACACGTGCGGCATCTCTGCCCCAACCAGTTGGAAGCTTGGAGCTAAATTTCACACTCGTTCACGGTAACCGCATTAGTTTAAGGGGCTGTCATATTTTTTTCTCTTCCTCTTTGTATGTGGAGTTTTATTTTCCATTTCTGTTCTGACAGCCTTTGCAGTTTGCCTCTTCATTTATCATATGATGTCTCGATCCCATTTGGAAGCAAGGCAGCAGAGAAATCACAAACGAAGACAATGAAAGTGGCGGGGTCGGGGCTCGGGTTTCTTTCTTGGACACAGCTATCAAAACGCATTTTCAGAACAAGGGGCAGGAACCTCTAAGACTTAAGCAGCTGTCCCTTTAAGAGTGGGCCCTGGGAAGCGGCTACCATCAGAGAAATCCCTCGTTGGCTCTGCTAACAGAGCTCCAGGACTCTCCCCAAGAGACTTCCCTCTCGAGGCTCAAAGGCAAGTCACTGTAGGGAGATAAAAGACCCAGGTGGTGAGGCTAATTCCCAGCTCTGGGGGCCAAGCCGCGAGCTGCTGCGTATCTGGCACTCCCACTCTCGTTGGGTGATGTGCTTCTTTGTGTCGGTTTTATCGCCTCCTCTGGAAGAGAGAACGTGGAGCCATCAGCCTTCTCAGATAAGGGTTGTGAGTTTCTCTTCCTGTGACAGTAATGTCTCTGCCTCCTTAAAACCCCTCTTGAAAAGCCTGTAGAAGGAAGTGTCTCCAAAAAGGCAAGTAGGGTGTGCCTCTTGGATTTTTAAATCAACAGGCAAAACGAGAGGGGGGGGGCGGAAAGGGAGGGAGGGAGGGAGGGAGGGAGGGATGGGAGTCTTCTTTACAAGAAAATATATGATGGACCGGATGGGTGGGGGTGGGGAGGGAAGTCCTTCAGAGCTCCCGGCACAGGTGCCCGCCCCCTTCTGGCCTGAAATCATGCCCATCGCCAGCCTTTTCTGGGCTGTAGTGCACCTCTCCTCGCGGTGAAGAGCACGCTGGGCTCAGAGAGAGCTTTAAAAATATCTCTCCACCCACTGCAAGCCTGATTAATCAGGCAAGTTCTCACCCATGTGTCACAGTGGTGGCAGTGATATATACGATGGTGACATGAGGGTGCAGGGAAGGCACAAAGGGTCTCATCGGGCAGGGCAGAGGATACACCGCATGAGAGCTAACCAGCACGGGCTCCGAAGCCAGGTGACACTCTGCATCCCGGGTCCTGCGCCCGCCAGTTAGCGACCTTGGGCAAGGTTATCCCACATAATTTTCCACATTTGTAAAAATGGCATTGATAATCATACCTGCACCGTAGGATTACTGAAAGGATGAAGGGTGTTAATTCATATAGAGCATTCTGAAATGTTCCTAGCACAGGGTGAGCACTCAATAAACTTCCGCTGTGGTGACTATGACGCTGGTGACAACCACAATGTTGCAACTTAAAAGATGGGCCCCAGTAGACGGAGGCAGCTAGAACGAAGGCAGAGAAGCAGGCGAGTTCTTGAGGTGGCAAAGAACCACCTGGAAGGAAAACAGGGAGTCAAGCGGACAAAAAGAAGGGTCTGGGGGCACCCAGGTGGCTCAGGCAGTTGAGCATCTGACTCTTGATTTCAGCTCAGATCGTAATCCCAGGGTAGTGGGATCGAGCCCCGCACTGGGCTCCATCCTCAGCATGGAGCCTGCTTAAGATTTTCTCTCTCTCTCCCGCTGCCCCTTCCCAGCTCTCTCTCTTTCTCTCTCTCTCTCAAAAAGTGAAAAAACTTAAAAATTTTTTTTTAATTTTAAAAAAGGAAAGGTCCAAGCCACACAAGACTTCCGATGCTTGGTTACACTGTTTCACTCTAGCTCACGCAGCCGCAGGCTGTGGAGAGCCATTTAAGAATTATAAACAAAAAGGCAAAGTTTAAGGGTAAGTGCTACATTGGGTGAAAATTACTTTTAATGGGTTTGAGTAAAGAAAAAAAAAAAGTATTAATAACACACTGCTGCTATGACAAAGTAACTGGTATAAAAATAACCCTCCCGCCATGTACAACCATACAACAGAACAAAACACACCAAATACATAAGCAGCTGTTTTCAGGCAGGAGACAATGGACAGCACAAGACAATAAACGTCGAGAGAAAGGAAACTGGCCCGGTGAGCTCTCCCCCTGGGGACCGCCTCCCAAGCCCGGTTCATACTTTGGGGTAGCTGAAGGAACTAGAACCTCGTGGGATAAGGCATCAGAGGGAAGAAAACTGCAGAAAGAGAGCCCCAGAAGCCTGCAGGTGAGGTGGTCAGCTATGAGTACTTGGCCGAAGGCCAGACTACCCACACATAAGTTGTGATTAAGCCAGACTTACCAGGAAGCAGCTTCTCGGAGGTTGAAAAGAGAAAAGAAATACTAGAATTGAAGCAGCCCCAGATGTCTGAAAAAAAACCTCATTAATACCCCCGGCATCCAGCTGCGACACTGGAAGGACCACATCACGAGAATAAAGAACACACGCTAAGGGCCTTCTTGAGATCCACATGATCAAAACCTAAAACCAAGCCCCAAAAGACCCACGAGAAAGAGAGAGTTTGGAGGCTGAGTCCCTGCCAAGGTAGCGGGGCTTGGGAGACATGTTGGGATTCCCAGAGCCCTACCCTAGCAAAGGCATAAAACCAAACCTACACAACTTGAAAGCAGTCAGCTAGTAACTGAACTACCTCCTGGAGCAAAAATTAGCACTCTTCAGAGAAAGATAACAGAACACAGAGTCCCCACAGCATACATTACAATGTTCCGTGTATAAACATTACCAGGCATGCAAAGAAACTAGAAAGCGTTACCGTAATCTACAAAAACAAGACAATAGAAACCAACCGCAACATGGCCTAGAGCCCGGATGTTGGCTCTGAGTAGATAAAGCTTTGAAGAGCTACTATAAGTATAGGAAAATATGGCCAAATAATTAAAGAAAAATATTGTTTCAATGAGTAAGCAGATGTGTATTTGGGCAGAAAAAAAAATCGAAGCTCTAAAAAAGAACCTAATTAGAATTCTATAACTGAAAAAATTGGGTGCATGCCTCCGTGTGTGTGTGTGTGTGTGTGTGTGTTGGAAAAAAGGGAGACAGAGAGAAGGCAAATGCTTCAATATTAACAATTAGATGAAGGTATACAGTTATTCACTCTAGTTCTCAAACCTCTATGGATTTAAAAATTTTTTAAGATTAAAGAAATTTTTTAAGTTTATTTATATGTTTAGAGAGAGAGAGAGAGAGAGAGAGCACAAGCAAAGGAGGGGCAAAGAGAGAGGGGAGAGAGAGAGAGCAAGAGAAAGAGAGAATCTCAAGCAGGCTCTGAACTGCCAGCACAGAGCTCGAGGTGGGGCTCCAACTCACCAACTGTGAGCTCATGACCCGAGCTGAAGCCAAGAGCTGGGCACTTAACCAACTGAGCCACCCAGGCTCCCCAACGATTAAAGAAATGTTAAAAATAAATACTAATATATTCGTAGGCCAAGAAGAAAACCAGTTATAAGCCGTGGGATAACCTGGTCAAGGGCATGAGTAGGAAGCATCCCTCCAATGAAAGGAAACTGAACTGATACGTGAATGACACTCTAGATGAGGCACAAGGAGACCAACTCCAGGTGACTGCCGCTGTCTAAGAGGTGGGGACCCGGCCCAAGACAAAAGCAATGTGGTCAGAGAGCAAGGAATCGTTTTGAGATATGTGGGGAAAAGCCAAGAGCTACACAACTTTGTCAATTACATGTGGGGGGGGGGAGGGTGAGCCAAAAAGAGGAATCAAAGATGGCTACCAAATTACTTTTGTAGCTGACTGGGCATAATGTGACATAATTTCCTGAGGAAAATTCCACAGAGGACAAGCAGCTTTGGAGAAACAAGAAAACCCATCCAGCTTTGGATCTTTGGAGCTCAGGCAACATGCAAGGCATCTACACGGGATGAGAGGTAGCAGATCTGAAATTCAGGAGAGGGGCAGGGAATGAAGGTATGTATGTCAAGGCACTCAGCACATAGGCAGGCGTCCATGGAGACAACAACAGAAAACAACCCCAGGGGACTACAGTGGGCAGAAGATGAGAGGCACGCAAGGGACTTGGAAAAGACAGAAGTAGAAAAGATGTAGGGCCAGGACCAGCCAGTGACACGGATGCCAAAGCAGTGACACGCATCGGCACCGCCAGATGCTACGGAAAGTCCAGGACAGACACTGAGAGTCCACTGGGTTGTGCAAGTCAAGGCTCATTGAGGAAAGTGAGCTGGTCCCTGGAATCATCTAAATCGAGTCAACCAACTACTGAAGCGGAAACTAAAATACCCCCAGAAATGTATGTATGAGCACATCCCCGAAATATTAATTTGAGAGGCATACACATGTCAAGCGTTGAGGAGAATTTTCACTCTTTGCAACACCAAAGGGACTGGAGGAACACAACTTCCGCCCGCCCTGGGAACCACAGTGGTACTTACGGCAGGGGGACATTGACTCTCCGCCACTGTTTGCTCCTGGCAAACAGGGCCCCAGAGGCTACCTGCCCAACACATCAAGCAGTCACTCCCTATTTCATAACAACTGTTTTCCACAGTGACCTCTTCCCCAGCCCCGTCCAAACCCAGCTCAGCAGCACCCCTTTTCGAAGCTCACTTAGGGAACACTCTCCAGGAGCAACGAGAGCCATGGTTCCTATGTCCCATCCTGGATTATCTGGGGGGGAAGGTGAGAACCAGAGTGTACCTGGAATCACTGAATGCTGAATACTAGTTCGGGAATAGGACAAAGAACAAGACAAGGGAAAAACGAAGGAGTTACATAATTCTGTAAGCAAACCCAAGAGTAGGGGCACTCAAGATCCCACCTCCAGGGGCACCTGGGCGGCTCAGTCAGTTGAGCGTCCAACTTCAGCTCAGGTCAGATCTTGCGGTTCGTGAGTCAAACCCCACATCAGGCTTACTGCTGTCAGTGCAGAGCCTGCTTCGGAGCCTCTGTCCCGCTTTCCTCTCTCTCTCTGCCCTTCCCCAGCTTGTGC